>JAHDVE020006672.1:0-28453 GCA_022606495.2 Halesus radiatus
ACATAGATCACGTGTCACATCACAAATATTATACAACGTACGTATTAGGGAGTTCACAATTTTAATTATTGTTATGTTTAACACTCATATTTATTTAAATACGAAGTAAGTAGCGGATCAGTTAGGTTTGGCTCTCTAACGAATAGTAAATGTTGGTCGGTGAAAAATTACTCAGGATTTTAAAAATAGCCGTTCAGTGTGTGATAAATATTTGGTATTTTATATCGGTAAGACAGCATGTAATATCAATATTAGAATCAAGGAAAATCGAAATGGTTCTTCGGAATTCGCAACCATCTAAATGAAACGAACATACATTTAGTCATGGCACCTGCGCTAACATTTTATGCAAAAATAATTTTGGCATTAAAATTGATAATTTAGAAGTTTCAGAGATAAAGACAGCCATTAAAATTGAGAATGATGTTCTTAATAATAAACATAATTTGTCTTATAGTCTCATATTAGATAGATTTCCCTTTAACTCAAAATTTTCCACTTCTTCTTACTTCCTCTCACTTTTTGACGCTCTGTTACTTTCTTTTTTATGTGTTGTCCCATTCTATATTACAAGTACGCATGTCTCAGTCTCACTGTTCCATTGTTTCGTGTTCTATTTTGTCTCCCGTTTATTATATTCTTTATATCTCACCTATCCATATGCTCAGTATATGTATTTTTATTTAGTTTCTAATTTTACCCCCCTTTAAGCTAGGTATAAGCGAAACCGGTTGGTGATTTAAAAAATAAATTGGTGATTTAAAACAAAGTATTTGTTTTATTTAATAAAAAAACAAACGCAATTATATTTTGAAAATTGATACGGAGGATCGGGTGGTACCTATTAGTATACCACCTGATCCTTCATATAGTAGGTCTAGGGCTATTATGTAATATTGCATTCGTGTGGTAGGCCATCAAATAGGTCACTACGGGATGATAAATGTCACAAAACATCAACGCACGGTTAGGCATGCGGCCCAAACTACAAAAGACTTATTATTTATTACCCGCAATTTTGAAACTGCATTCCGCATCAAACTACCCGGGACTAGTTTGATTTATCGGTTTTAACCGAGGCATAATTTTATCGTTGGTGGTCAAATGAATGACAGGTTTATTAGAGATGGCTGAATATAGGGAATTTGGGGAAGCGTTTTGAATTCATACTATGACGTTACAATTAATTCAATCTAACGAAAACCGATGATAAAGATACGTGGAAAACTAAATTCGGTGCAAATTGCTTATTTCTGCCTTTTTAAAGTGCACGATTTAAGTGAGTCACTTTTGAAAAGAGGCAATCGTAATCTTGAATATACGTGACGTTATGAATCTTTGCTTCCATGGAAACTTAAATTGATCAAATTATTAGTGTAATTTTTGCGCTTTATTATTGAAAACTGTCACGGGGAAGAAGGTTGTTTGTAGCATCTTTCTAATGAGATCACCATCAGTGGTTGAAATATATATATTTTTTAGAAATTTAATGTAAATCAAATTTAATAATATTATTATTAAGATCTGCAAGTATTTTAGTTTTTATTATTGTGACAGCTGTTTTGGCATTCTTGATTAAAATTATATTTAAAAAAAAAAATTATGGAGTTCTGCCAATTAAACACAAAAAAAATATTAATTTGCTTGAAATGCGTTTTGTTGAGATGGAAATGAACAGGTACTTCGCAACCACTACCTTTTCCTATATAGCTTGTCGCTCCCATTTTCTTTAGCCTCAATACATTCTCTAAAACAGAATACAAATAATTTTGGTGGCCTACGTGGTTGAATGGTTACGATCCTCGGCTACGAATCTGAGGTCACAGGTTAAAATTCACTTAAACTTTCACTATATTAATTTGTGTTTTTTTGCAATTTACTAATTAAAAATAGTATATGGTACAGTATATTTGCGGCACGTTCCAGAGTGATAGGTACTTTCAGAATCGCCCTGGTGAAAGACCACCATTCAGAATCGAAATGGATTTAGCCGTGTTTGGTGACCAGATCTGAATAGCAATAAATTTCTCACCTTCTTCCCACATCTCCCTCCACTATGTTTAGCTTCATAACATACCCAATTGGGGATGTCATTGTGTCTCTGATTTCCGACGGTTGGGATCAGCTGGGACTCTTGGGAAATTGGTACGTACTGTCACTCATGCGCATAATAGTAATTTTAATGGTTACAATACGAACTTAAAACGAAAAATGTCATCATTTCCAAAATGTTTTTATTGCGAGTACCACATAAGTGTCCCAGCTGTTCTCAGCGGTCCGGAGCCAGATAGACTATGATATACTTAATTGAGGTATGCTGTGAGGCGAATGGTAGTGAGGTGGGAAAGGAGATGGGGAAAGGAAGGTGGAGAAGTACTTATCTATTTAGATTTGGTCACCAAACACGGTTAAAGCGATTGTGTTTAAGAAAAAAACATATTAACCTTTTAATTTTTTTAAAAACGATATCTGCCCCAATAAAACAGAAAAACTATTTTTGAGGCTCAAATGGTATTAATTTATTTAATTACGCTTAAAAGGCTTTTACACATTGATACATTTAGCACATAGTTAATATATGGTGTATAATAATAAAGTACATAAAATAATAATTAAATTGTAAAAGAAGTAAGTAGGTAAAATATAAGTAAGTAATTATAGAATAACAGTTTTATCTGTTGTTATATTTATGTTATATAAAAGTGTAAGTATAAAAGAAATAAGAAGGTAGAGACTACGTAAGTAGCTAGTTATAGCGCAATAGGTATATAATTAATTTGACGTTGTAAAACATTAATAGCTTTAAAGCGTGTTTACAATACAGCAAACCTTTATTACGCTCGATTCGGTATTTTATAGAAACATAACATAATGAATATAGTTGCACATGAAAAAACGTAATAAATCGAATTAAAAACATTGGAATACACTGATTTTTAGCCTAGACACGGTATTGTAACTCATTACCAAGTCTAAGCAATCTTTGAATGGGAGATTTCTCCAAATAATTATTTGAGTCGTCTGTCTCATATGAAAGTTTATAAGGCTCATTAAATCTAGGGCGTCCACCCTGGTTTTAAAATAATTTCCGATTGTGTAAATAGATGCATCGAAAAAATACATTTTCTGACAATCTAAATGCTTACTAGAACAGTCGCTCAATGTGGCATGAATGAATTATTCCGGGGTCAATTTTGGCTGTGAATAATAATTTTACTAGAACCATTGAATTTTTTGTTAACGATTAGGATACACTGTATCTTGCATTAAAATACCTGCAAAGCCGGATACGACAGCTAATACTGTCAGATCAGATAAGGAATTTTCTATAACTCACACAAACTTCCTATACAAAACGACTCTAGACTAACAACTTGTTTTGTCAAATTGTATTCTTACTACCTGCACACATTCTCATACATCTTACTACATACCTACACCGAGTCAATTGAAAAATAAGCAACCTCTCAGCTGGTCGATAACCCCGTTCTGAAAGTTTTTATGAGAAGTACTTAATTTAATAGTAAAATGTTTTTTCATCTGAAGATCATGCATGAGTCTCTACTTCCCGAAGCCATTGGTCTATGACTAGCACAATTTTAGGAAATGCGATGTCGTGAATCAAACGGCATCATTTTACGGCCTCCGTGGTTGAGTGGTTATGATCATCGGTTACGAATTCAAGGTCGCGAGTGCGCAAATAAATTTTATGTGATTAGTTTGTGTCAATTCACTATTTATTAATTAAAACTAATATATACTATATTTGCGATACGTTCCAGAGTAGTAAATGTTTTTTTTATCGCCCCGGTGAAGGACGGCCATTCATATTCGAAACGTTGTTTGAAATGGCTTTAGCCGTGTTTGGTGACCAGATCTGAATAGCCAGGTACTCCCCCATCTCCTTCCTCTACCCATTACCTTCAGCCTCACAACATACCCCGATTGGGAATGCCAAAGTCTCGCTGACTCCAGACAGTTGGGATCAGCTGAGACTCTTGTGCAGTACTCAGGTAAACAATTGAAAAAATGGAGAAAAAGCAAAGACAACAAAATAAAGGCGGAATTTGAGAATGAAAATTTCTAGTAATGCTTCACGTTTCAAGTGTCTTCCACGCTTCGAATTGGTAATGCGATATTCTTGTGGGTCAGAACAATTTATTCTATATTTCTTAACGGAAACCAGCAACTATCATTTTGAAGAAATCTGTCTCATTTTGAATGATCTACCTAAAATAACCTTCTTAACAAATATCCTTGATTCTAAAACCTTTCTCCTTGATTCTAAAACTCCTTGATATCTGCCGTATTGATGCTATTTGATCATTATTACGTTGTCCTTTAAACGAATATGTTGGTCTTCTAGATTGAATATTTCCTTGATATCTGGTTTGTTGGTGCTATTTTGCTCTTTTTTTATGTTGTCTTTTAAATAAATATGACGGTCGTTGATATCTGCGGATAACTGAATAATTATTTAAGTGCTACTATTATATAAAGAGTTTATTCTCACTGAAAAAAAACTGTACTACTGTGTTTGTATTTTTCAACTTGTGTGATATCTGCTGATATTTTTAGAATATTATTTATTTGCTTTTATATATTTGGAGTCTGTTATCACTAAAACAAAACTGTTTTACTGTTTTATGTCATATTTTTTTATGTTCTTTTCAACTTGTGTACATTGACCACAGCATGCATGTTCCTATAGTATTCTATTGTTATTCCACCATTCATACTGTTATTTTTATTTATTGTTGTATTATATAAATCTATTGAACAAGAGAACAAGCTGCTTGCATTTTCTTAGCGAGTAAAAATTCCCATAGAATGTAAATTATATTATACATATATTAAAAAAAATACTTCGTTTTCCTGTTTGTTTATAACCATAGGTAAATTGTTGAGCACACTAACAAGTCATAAAATCAGACGGTCTTTTGCTGCAATGTCATCTGGCGAGTTTGCGGCTATGAACCGATACCGAAGGGATTATTGACGCCAGTTGTTCAACCTTCCATTGAGACACCAGTGGAATAATCTCAGCATCCTCGCCTATTTTTTAAAATTCGTAAAAAAATGCATTCGAAGGCCCTAAGTATAAAGTTTTTTTACATTCATTCCAAACTGATTTAGTAATTTGATTTCTCTTTCGTCTTTAGATTGTTCTGATAAATCAAGTATTTTGTATTATACTAATTAATATTAAATAAAAAGATGTATTATTTGTAAAACGATTTAGATGACAAAATACAACAACATTCGTGCGTTGAGTATTATTAAAAATATGCAAAAAAAAAAAATAGAAAGCAAATAAATTGCTATGTATCATGATCTCAGCTTTATTGGACTACGTGCCGATTTACTGTACAGTTGTGATGAGAATAAAGACTACGGCAACTTGCAAATATTTTGATTAATGGTAATCGGGTTTTCTTATAGGGGCTCAACATTATTATTATTCTTTCGTGGACGCATTCAATGCATATTTGGTATTACTTACAATTTTTTTATTTTATATTCTTATTTTTTATTTACGGACCAATGTACAATTACACAAAATACGAAACACGAAAGAAAATAAACAAGAAAAAAAAGCACATACATAATACAAGGATGAAGCAATGACAATGGCAGAGTAGAAGATGCTCTCAGTATCGCCCTGGTGAAAGACCACCATTCAGAATTGAAAAGTTGCTTGAAATGGCTTTTAGCCGTATTCGATGATCAGATCTGAATAGCCAGGTATTTCTCCACCTTCCTCTACCTCTTCTCCTACCCCTCCCCAGTACCTTCAGCTTCACAACATTCCCCAATTGGGGACGCAATAGTCTCACTGGCTCCAGACGGGTAGGTGCAGTTAGGACTCTTGTGCGGTATTCATATAAAAATATGACAAAAAGAGGATGCAAATATATATTTGAGAGAATATTCAAGTCAAAGAATGAACAAAGTTTTCGTAGAGTCCATGATTTTAGACAATCTAAATGATAATTTTCTATTGCTAATTTCGTAAAGCCCTACAGAAATCATTCAGACTGCCACCAAAAATTTCAAGGCCCTGGCTTGAGTTGACCAAATCTCGACATTCTGGATAGTGGAGAATGGTACCCATAATTAGGAGAGTGTATATTGAGAAAAAGCAATTCGTGTTTCTGAATCTACGGCAAGGAATGTTGAACTGAATGAGTTGCAAAAGCGATGAGTCAATAATACAATTTATTATTTTTAAAATGTAAATAAGATCAAAGTCTTTCTTACGCTTTTCTAATGTAGAAATATTTATGGTTTGTTCAATTTCAACGTAGGAGAAATCGCCTCTTTCTCGCCTTAATCTCCATCCAATTCCAAAAAGCGTTGTTGTACAGATTCAATATGATGAATATGAACAGCATTGAAAGGAGACGAAATGACACTGACATATTCAAGATGAGGACGAACTAGTGGGCAGTAGAGAGTTTTTAGGGTATTTATATTCTTTAAGTTACAGGCAATTCTACTGATGAAGCCAAGAAGTATGATTGATTTATTAGTGACATTATTGATGTGGTCACGAAAAGAAAGCTTTCAGTCTAAGGTGACACTAAGGTTCTTAATAGATTTGACAATATATGATAATATACGATAAATAACCAGGATTCTTCTCAGTCATCCGAACAATAATATAGTGGTGAAAAATTTGCATCGTAAAGGAAGATCTTTATTGTACATTCCATACTTAATGCGACGACAATATGCAGCCTACCATACCCACCCTTGGCTCCAGAGACCAGGTTTGCCGTCCATCCACCTCCACGCTGCCAAGGATTCTTAAGGGTCATGCCTCTGCAAAGAGAATTCTTCCAAAGAGGATTCACCGCATTGCCATCTTCGTCAGTCATATTGTAGTCTAGGACAGTTTAAAAGGGCCACAGATCACTAAATTTCATTTTGTATTTTTCGATTATACTTTAATACACAAAAGTAATGGATCATTTGATACATACCCTTAAATCACAATGAATATCAGTGCCCATTCTCCTGGAGATAAGGGGCAACTCTGCCCTGATCTAAAGAGTTCGTTTTTTTAATAAAAAAAATATTGGTGCCCATTAAACAAAGTCTTCAACTCTAATTTTAGCTCATCAAAACTGTTCAATAATATTCCACACATCATTTGGATTATAGGCTGTTTACAATTTCATACAAGAACATACAAATGGAAGATCAAGAGCTAGAGATAAGTTGAAAAAAGACAACCAAGAAGACCGAAATAGAAGTAGATACAACTTCTGAAAGCTAAAATAGTAAGCTTTGACCCAAAATTTAAAGTATTTGAAAGACGGGAGAAATTCGATAGACTCTTAATCAGCAATGGATAGAGTAAGAAAAAGAAGAAGAAGCCACGCATTTTTTAAGAATAAGCCATTGGAGCGTAATCAAATAAACAAAATATGTAAAATGCATAGCTCTTCTCTTATTTTGATCAGCTCTGTTCAACTAGATGTATTGTATAGTATACAATATAGCAACACCTAAGCGGAAGGCCTAAGACTACAGTCAACAAACAAGTACACTAGCAGCATAACCGATGTGTCAAGCACTTGGGGGAAACCCTGCCAACAAAAAATCGCGGTATAAAGCCTTCATGCACAGCCTCCGAGATGTGTATTCATCCTACAGTGATCAGCGCATGTTCACTGTAACTAAACTGGTTCAGTGTCAATGTTAAACAGTGAACAAACAAGAATTACTGGTCACCTTTTCTAGTGCGTACAAAGTAAATAGTCAGTAATAAGGCAGTAAACAAGTGTCAATTATAATCGTTATCATGGCAGGAAGATTCGTGCTTTTTACATGCCGTGAGTTCTGTTTTTTTTTTATAACATCTACGCTTACTAGTTACTTAAGTTACTTTGTTAATTACGGTTGACAAATAACCGTTTAGCATGTTTTCGTATCTCCATTAGCGTTTAGACTTATTTTATGGACTCTATGAGACTAAGAAAAGTTTTTCTTAATTTCTAAACGTATTTTAAATGCTATGTTTCTCATGATAAAATGCTGAATTGTATGGAGGATTTTGATTTATATGATTTTATTTTACAACATGTATGGTTTTAACAATAACAATAGTTTATATAAAAGTACCACGATATCGAAAGCAAAATTGTATATAAGAAATGACTTTGCTTGTGATTAATATTTGTATGCCTAGAATACATAATGATGCCTTTTTGTGATTTTTCCTTGGCTTTTACCAACATTTGTGACTGGATATATGTTCGAATGTAGAGAAAAAGCAATAAAGTGATTTTTTTTTGTTCATGAAAAAAATGCTGAAAAATTGACAAATCACCGAAAAAAAAATGACTTAAATATTTTTCATCGGATACGCGAATATCTGGGTGCTGTGATATGGACCTAAACAAACTTTACGAAACTTACTTTAAAACAGACGCAGTGAATAATTAATTATTAAGAAGAAAACATGGAAAACACTGGTTGAATCTGGTTGGCGTGTGACGAGTATCTACAAAGTACAAAATAACTTTTATTATTAAATTAATTGATATTTAAAGCAATCGGCCTCCGTAGTTGAGTGGTTATGATCCCCGGTTACGAGATCGGAAGTCGTTAGTTCAAACCACGGTATGCGTAAGTAAATTTTATTTGGTTATTCTGTGTCATTCCACAATTTATTTATTTATAATAACATGTAGTATTTTTGCGACACGTTTCAGAGTAGTAGATACGTTTCAGAGTGAAATACCACAATTTAGAATACAAACGTTGCTTCAAATGGCTTTAATGACCTTGGTGACCAGATCTGAATAGTCAGGTACTTTTCCACTTTCCTCTTTCTCGTCTCCTTCCTCTTTCCATTTCCTTCAGCCTCACAAAATATCCCAATTGGGCATGCCATAGTCTCACTGGCTCCAGACGGTCGGGAGCATTTGGGACTCTTGTGCGGTATTCACATAAAAAAAGGAAGTTGATTTTAAAACATGTTAGTTACGTTGTATTCAGTTCTAGCGCAATAATTGAATGCATAAAATCACATATCATACAAATAGCTCTGACGTCAATTTCGTAAACTGAGAATGTGGGAACGTTAGCCTTATCTGTTAATCTTACAAATAAATAAAATGGTTGATCTAATTTGAATGGTAATCCTTTCTAAATGGAATTGTTACTTTCATTGTACTCTTGTGCGGTAGTAAAATAAAAAAAAAATAATAAATCGTTTTGTCGCAATGATTCGGTAAGGCGGTGGGTTTTGATACCAATTGTCAACAACGCAACCAGTTTGAAACGAATGATTGGTGAAGTCATTATTAAGTCAAGATCGATTAGGTTCATCATCAGGGAACATGTTATTTAGCACGTGCGCAGTGCGTCGCGTTACAAGGTGCCTGAGTCTTGGAAAGACCCAGGTAATAATAATATGTTATATCTGAATTTCTGGCTTGTCGAGATATCACCGAGGTTGAGAAACATTCTTCGTAGAAAGAAGTTGACGTCCACTCTAATAAACTGTGCGTTTGTTAGTCAAACAGTGAAATAACCAGCTCTAGAACGTTACGGTATATAGGGTATTAAGATACGTAATTGACTTACTTTAACTAGTGATTTCTGACCTTATTTGGATTAAAAAAATGTGAATAAAATTATGGTGTCCTGCGATGTTTTTTAATGATTTAAAATTCTTCTACAAATCAAAAAAAAATGCATATTCTGGAGAGTTAGGGTCGGGGTGGGGGGTTGGGCAGTTACTCTTCTCAGTGACCAGTGACGACATGTGAAAAGAAAAATTAATTGGTTAAAAAAAAAATAGAAAAAATGTCACCGGAGACCAAAATTTCATCAATATTTTTTCCTCCAAAATAAGATCAGGAATCACTCGTTAAAGTAAGTTAGGTACGTTTGCTAATACCTTGTTTATAATTCCAAATTATTTTATGAGACATTCTTTGCATGCATTTGTGTAAATTAGGTGAATTTCAACACGTCTATGAACGCCTTAAAATGATTATTTATTAAATTAATAATATTTACTTAATAATAATAAATTACTTTGTAATCACCACTTTATTAATATATACATATAAACATGTTTCGAAAACAATGCTTTTCTCATCAGGAATATACCGAATACAAAAAATAATAATATTAAGTGTAGACAAATGATAAACATAGGACACAATAATATAAGAATAGATAAATTATAAACGTAAACAAAAATTGATTACAGAAGTTAAGTAAATAATCAAAAATTCCTGATGAAAAAAGCATCGCCTTCGAAACATGTAGATATCTGTGTATATTAATAAAGTGGTGAATAAAAAGTATGTTTTTTTAATTAATTTATTAATAACGCCGCCACAAAGTGAATACCAATCGTTTGAAGAAATTATAATAATAGTTACTTTAATAAATGAATTAATAATTACTTTGTAATTTCCACTTAATTAATATATACATATCAACATGTTTCGAAAGGGATGCTTTCCTCATCAGGAAATATATGTATTTTGTATATTTTTGATGTGGAAAGCATCGCTATATGAGATTGAAAATGGAGGTTAATATTAACAAGTCTTGATTTTGATATACGATATCGATGAAGATGACATAAATTGAACTGGTCCCATTAGCTAAGTTGGTAAAACGGTTGTCCCGGAAAGACAGAGGTCCTGGGTTCGAGTCCCGGAAGCGACTGATATCTTTTTTTATTTTCTGTTGTTTTTTTCGGTTTCATATTTCATTTAGGTTATGTTAATATTGTCTTCTTCAATGATTATCATTTATTAATAATGACGCCACAAAGTGAATACCAATCTTTTGAAGAAATTATAATCGATATGACTCCACAAAGTTATTTTATATCATTTGAAGAAATGATTATTTATTGTTCATTCAAATAGTTCTGAGAACAGCACCTGTAAGTGTGAAATCATTTATTTATCGCTATTCATCATTTCTCACACCCATTGTCTAGAGTGGAAGGCACTTACAACGCTTAGACGGAATAATATAATGTCCTACTTCAGGATATCATTTACAATTTTCTTACGTTAACAATTGTGTGCTTTATTACATGCAATATAAGTACGTATATAATTACTTGCGTATGGTGGCTTATACGTTTTATTTAAATATTGGTAAATATTTATGAAGGTTATTCATGACTAGACATTAAAACAGGTATGTGTTTGCACATTTGTACGTACATAATTTTGTTGTTGTTTTTGTCAACAACATTATTATTGCAAACTTGACCTGTTTTTTTTTTCAGAAGTGGTTCAAATTTTTGCTTTCCTCATTATTTAAATTCTGGTAAAATAATGCTTAAGTTTTTTAAACAGATCACTTGGCAAGCTTCCAGTAAGTCTCTGTTTTCACACATTTTCTCTTTGTGTGGTGGAATACTTGGCAAGGAACAGTATTCTCGCGAATTTGAATATTGTTTTGACTTGTTAAGTTCGTGAGATAGATTTTTTTGCAGATCATCGTAGATGAACTTGTAACGATCGATCTATTATCAAAGTTATTAATGATAATCCCACGAAAATAATCCCGAATGAATCTATTTGATCTTTGTAATATCATGCATTCAATTTCTTTGTTTGGGTTTTTTCCACTACCGTCACCGTCACATCACAAAAATCAACGTCTGCGCCATTTTTAATTTTTTTGAATTTGAACGTACTCCATAAACTCTGATTCTCGGTGCGTTTCAGCGTTTGGTCAGCTCTCGACCATAACGGTCGAGCAGTTATGTTTGATTGATCGAAAACTGATTACCATTCGCATATCAATCATTAAAATGGTGCTTATCATCGATTTGATTATTGATTCAACGTGACGGAGATTCAAATATACCACCCTTAATATTTGCGAATATTTTATAACTCGTGGATAAATAATTATCTAGTGGATTCTGGTTCTACTGATCGCGAATTTAATCAATAAACGAACTAGTTATTTGCAGTGAAAACCTAATAAATTTATTTAACAAATAATCTGTAATCTTCGTCAGCCTACATTGAATACTAACGAGAGGTAGCTTTGTCGTAAAAAAAGTTTTAATCTAATTTTTGTCATTTTCAACATCAAAGTAAAATACAAATAGGTACCTACCTACAATCAACGACGTACTTTTAGTCACTGAAGAAATAATTCAATGGAAGTGTATTGTGGGTGTGTCTTTGTGTATTTATATTTCTTCCTCTTGAGTCGCTTTCTCATTAATAAGGATCGTGACCCCCACTCCAATCTCCCTCGTGTACGAGACCCATCGATCCTCGCGATCCTGCGCTACGTAGAGAGCTGCGGACACTGACGTTCCGGAAAACTGAAAAATGTGGTCACTCCAACGCATCGGCGACCTTCCTCCGTTACTCTTGCTTTCCACTTTGCCAGTAACAATGAATTTCTACAGGTTGTAGTTCTCGGTTTGGCGAGCAACATGTCCAAAAAATCTAAGGATACGCTGTAGGCAGACAGTTGATAGCCTATAATTAATGCCAAGCACTTCCCGAATTGATATATTTGTGCACATGGCTGTCCATGAAATCTTGAGCATTTTCCCCGAGCACCACATTTCGATGCCGTGTATCAGCTTCCGTTCGCTGGCTCTGTGTATCCATATTTCCACACCGTTAAATAATATGAGGATAATCAGCTTCCGAACGAGTTTCAACTTAATAGTTTTTGTAATGCTTCTGTTACTCCATATCTTTTGCCTTACCTGCTTATCAATATATTGCTTATTCTTACTTCTGCTTAAATTATTCAAATTGGTAAAAACGTAACGGTAAACATTTAAAAAATCCGGAATCAAAAATAACGCTGTTTAATTCATTTACTCTTAACGTATTGGAGTACGCAGGAGGTATTATGTATGATATGAAGTCCAACCTATAAAGTTCTCATCCAGCAAATAGAGCGGGTCAAAAAACATTAGTACCACCTTATATTCCGATAAGTTATCTTCATCAGTACCTTATTATACCGATAGACTTCATCTCGACAGTGTACGAACCCTTGAACACAGATGTCGAAAGATGGACTTGACAAAACTTCACAAAATTGTTAATAATTTAGTAACCTGCCCAATTCTGCTTCAAAAAATCGGGTAGTTTTCCTAGAATTTATTCACGACCTGTAAATAATATTCCGTTAAATTAAAAAAAGAATATCAAAGCAAGCTAGGGCATGGACTAAGCTTTCTCGAGAATGTGGCGTAATTTTAACTAGACATAAAAAAAACATTCGATCAATTTAATAACTTCATCATTGACCGCTTTCTAATTATCTATTAACAAGATTTAAAAGTCTTAGGGGCTATTTTACAAAATCTCAACAATTTCTCAATACGCTCAATCTTTAGAATAGAAATATATTTTCATTTCAAATACTCCCAATGACGCCAAATGCCATAAAAAGTCCGATATCACTTAACTCGAGCTCTAAACGACAAATATAGGCTATTTATCAGATTTAACGACGGCGTCAACCGTCATTACATCAAAACATTCTGACAGTTTCTGGTGAATTGAGCCGATTATTGAGTTTATTGTGGATTTTATGGAGATTTTTTTATAAATTGAAGGTGCAAAAGTACACGAGAGGGCGGCAATGCAAACTCAACGAATTAAAAGAGCTCCTGTTAATTTTTTGGACTTATTGGACGACGTTGACTTCGGATCGCGATTTCGACTCACGAAGAAAGCCGTGAATATAATCCACGACCAGATCACAGATAAAATATGTTCAAAGGACTCCCCGGTACGTATCCTCTACATATTTACCGTAAATTAAATATACGACCTCAAAATACATCACGAAATATTTGTATTTACTCGTATCATATTCATCTTTCAATTTGGGAGACGGGTGTGGGTAAATACGCGGGAGTATATTTGACGAATTTGACGTGTGACGTTTTTGATTCCATAGAACGGGCTTTACATCAGACGGGATAATGGTTTGAAAATACCCATGTTGCCAAGCAGCTCATCAATAAGTTCTTTAGACCATATAATTAGTGATGAATCGGTAACCGGTTTATTGGCCTGTTATTCATATGATTAAAAATTTTCAACGAACAGTTATGAAGGAGTTTATTGAGATTTAGTGAATTCGCCTCTTAACCTATCACACTGATCTAAATTGAGTGGTGTATATCAATTAAAAAATTTCTAAATCGATTTTCTACATAACTTTTAATCATTTTTCTGTACTTTATTTTTATATATTTTATTTTTAATAGATCATGTAATATTATGCTGGTACTCGCATATGCTTCTTTATTTATTAATAATCTATGCATTTTTCTATAAATGGTGCTGGTATCAGTCTATGTATAGAATTGATATCATTAGGAGTGCATTGATATGAATCTCTGTTGACAGATTTTTGTTTTTAATACGAATAGTGCACAAGCGTCCCAACTGCTGCCAACCGTCTGGAGCCAGTGAGACTATGGCATCCCCAATTGGGGTAGGTTGTGATCCTGAAGGTATTGGGGAGGGAAAGGAGGAGGGGAAGAGTATGGTGGGGAAATACCTAGCTAGTCATATCTGGTCACCAAACACGGCAAAAGGCCATTTCAAGCAACTTTTCAATTCTGAATGGTGGTCTTTCACCAGGGCAATACTGATCGTATCTTCCACTCTGGAACGTGACCAAATATAGTATATATTATTTTTAAATGAATTCATTGTGAAACAGCTCATATTAATTAAATAAAATTTAATCATTTAAGAAGATAATATTGACAACCTAAATGAAACATGAAACCGATAAAAAACACAACAGAAAATAAAAAAAGATGTCGTATCTGGGACTCGAACCCAGGACCTCTGTCTTTCCGTGACAACCGCATTATCAACTTATAATAGTGATTAAATATTACAGTGAGGTTTTTAAATTTCAATAAAATAATTAAAAATTAAATAAAATTTATTTGCGCACGCCTTCGGATTAAGCCTTACCCCTCGACCTTGGAGGCCGCCAAGTTATAGAGATCAAGATATATAAATATATTTTTATAATATATTTTTAAAATTAGTACAATTTATTTTTAATCTTAGACAATTTGAGATCATCTGTTCGGTGCTTTTAACAGACTTGCCTTAGGCATTAGATCATTTGAAAAATATATTTAAAACTATTTTCTTTCCCTTTTTCTTGTACGAAACATACGAAACGTGACGAGATCATATTTATGAAATACGTGAAATGAAAGAAATTCGTCTTTCTTAAGTCTTAAGAAGTCGGATACTATTCCCATGGCAACTGGAAATAATTTTTTTATTAAATTTTATACATATATACCGGTCTGAGAAATCGTGAAGTATTTGAAAAATAAAAGAAACATGGAATAGTCGCTTTCTGAATATTTTTGAATGACCTCTAGCCATGTTAGGCGGGATGGAGGATAGATCTATTTACAAACTATGATTCTATACTAGGGGGCCGGTCGATATAAATCTGACGGCTAGTTTACCCCTGTATTCGGCCGGTATACGAACGCACCGCGATTATGAGTAACGTTTTTCACTATTCCGACATTTATGCGCCCGTATTATATTTATGCTGCGATTATGAATGAGGGAAATTATAGATAAATATGTTTTCTACTTGCTTTATAGTAAGTGGTCCATTTCGTTTCATGGTAATTTAAAATTATTTTGTAAACATATATGTAGTATACCTTACATTAACGATAATTAAAAAATATATACTTATACTTATTACGGTCTATCGAATATAAAAACAATGCAGGAGTGAGCAAAATTTAAAGTTAGATTAATAAATAAGGGTCACAATCAAGTTTTAAATATAAAGAAGTAAAACAAAATAACGAACTCCTTTAGACTTAAAAATATAACAAAATCACGTGTACTCTTCTACGTGAACACAATTCAATTATATTTTGATTAAATGCACTTACCATCTTTTTTAATTTTCAATTTTTAATTATTAATTATTTATATTGAGATTTAAAAAAAGGGCGGTTGCCCCGGATAGGTATAGGTCCTGGGTTCGAGTCCCAGATGCGACTGAAATATTTTTATTTTCTTTCGTTTTTTCCGTTTTCATGTTTCATTTAGGTTAATCTTATTTTCTACAGTGATTTTTTTTACTCTTGTCTATTCAAACCGCGTTTTATCAAATAAGTGTCATAAAAATCATTAAACACCTGTTCCCAAGCTCTGCAGATTCTGATGAAGGTATATTTCTCTCTTGTAAAACGGTGTTATGTTTTTCTATTTTATCTGTATATTTGGAGCCTGTGCATTAATTTATGTTATTTTCCCATTGTTTACATACATGTATTTTTGTTTTCATATTTAAATTTACATATTTGCTGAATTATTAATTGTTTTTTGTGCTCCATTTTTTAATAATTTAATGTAAATCAAATTTAATAATGTTATTATTAAGTTCTGCGAGTATTTTTAGTTTTTATTATTGTGATTGTGACAGCTGTTTCGGCGTTTAAGGCCATTCGAATTTTTTAGGCCATTTGAGACAGTTTGAAAATGGCTTTAAACGCCGAAACAGCTGTCACAATAATAAAATCTAAAAAATACTTACAGAACTTAATAATAACATTATTAAATTTGATTTACATATATATTTTTTTAAATTACATGTTTAAAAACTTTGTTAAACATAATATTATGTAGCAAAAATTAGCACATACCAACGCTGATGTATGACAGTGAGTCATGGCATTGGCAGAAGAAGGATGAAGGTAAGCTCTATGCCATAGAAAGGAGATCTCTGAGGCGAATGCGTGTAATGTATGATCGTGTGAAAAATATTGTGATTCGTAAATAATGAAAGGCTAATGTAAGCGTAATCAGTAAGATTAAGAAAGGCACGCTTAGATGGTTTGGTCATGTAGAGCGATTAAATGAAGAAAGGAGTGTAAGAATAATAAATGACGCGAATGTTAACGGAAGAAAAAGCCGGGGACGCCCGAGGAAGACATGTCACGATCAAGTGAGTCAAATACTTGAGTCGGGCCCTGTCAGAAGTTCGAATAATAGAAGAGAATGTGTGAGACGATCTATGAATGTGAATGAAGCAAGTGTATGTCAAGATCGAGTTGTTTGGCGGTCCGTCCTCTCTGCCTTTCCCTGCGGAGAAACAGCGTGATGGTTAGTTAGTTAGTTAAAAATTAGCACCCCCAAAATGATTTGAATTTATAACTCAGGGGAATGCAACATTGTTGTTTGTCTTTTAAATAAATAAAAAAATGGTAGCATGAAAAATAATGTACAATTAAATAACTTTTTTTGAAAATAGTTTTCCACGCCTTATAGAGATTTAAAAATTTGCATTTGCGGTAACCCAAATTTGACTGTTGGTTAATTTAGTTAGTTGCATTCAAAGCGCATGATAAAAAAAAATTAATGGTTCACTCGGAAAAATGACTATTTTCCCAGATGGTGTGAAATGCAGTACCGGGTGAATTACGGCTTTGTGTTTAATTAAGCTGTTGCGGGATGAAATATGAATTGTAATTTATGGCTTTAGTTATTATAATTGGCCAATTAACAACACTGTCCTAAATTTTGATCATATCATAACCCAGACCGAGCAGCAGTTATTTGAATAACTAACTATCACGACGTTTTACCACGGGCGTATGCAGATAGGTTGGACCACCACAGCTGCTCTGTCTTGGCATACATCCTTTGCTTCGTTCACACGAATACGAGTATATCGTCTAATACGTACTCTTCTGTGTTATTCTGACCTTAAATGACCCGAATAAAATATTTGATTTATTTGATCGTTCCATGTCTTCCTCAGGCGTCCCCGACGTCTTTGACCATTAATTTCTGCGTCATATATTCTCCTTACAATCTTTTTTTCGTTCATCTGCTCTATATGCCTAATCCATGTTTACTCTTTTCTTATCTTAACGATTATGCTTTCATCAAACTTGCATTTTTTCCAGATTTTTAACATACAGTTTTGTATTAATTGTTGTTGTGTTTAATTCGTAGCAGTCCATTTATCAAAATGATATAAATAAGTCGTCACTATGTTGATTAACCACAGTTCGAAAATGGCCTTAAATGCCAAAACAGCCGTCAGAATAACAAAAAAATTAAAAATACTTGCAGAACTTAATAATAACATTATTAATATTGATTTACATTAAATTAAAAAATAATAAATAATAATACAGTTTTATCACTGAGGCTTAAGAGATGAAATTAACAACATTCACTCTTCTTTCATCCCTCCCCTACTAGTTTCATGTCTCATTGCCATACGCGAGGGTTGGTATCAGCTCTCCATTGTGAAGTACTACCTATGCTTCTTTGAATATTTTTTTTATTAGTTCCAACCTCGTTTAGTCCTCTAAATGGAGTTTCTTGCATTTTCTGTTCTATCTAATATTGTTTGAATATATTGAATGAAACATGTTTGTTAATCTACGTACTAATTTACCAAGAAGCATAAAAAATTAAATAGGTACTTTATTATTTTAACAAAAATAAGATTTAATGTTTCAAGGCCAAAAGAAAAAAAATATATTGGTGAACCTGTAGAAAAAAAATATCTGGTAAGCTGTATCGAAGACGCAGCCGCAGCGGGGTAAATGAAACATCTTGTCCATGCTGCAGTAGGTTTATGGGTACTAAGACTCTTTGCCTTGCTGCCCAAGTCTCTTCACGCCATTTCTGGATTCTACGTGTCGAACGCTGGGGCACCACGGCTTTGCAACAATCAAATTTCTGCAAAAATTTACACATTTGTAAACCTTATAATTCCCGATGAGCACTGATTTGAGTTCAATGGATTCCAACTACTTTGTCAAAGTGGGTTATCTCAAACGCAACCGCTCCCGCTTGAACCGACAAAAGTTATGCCGAGCTACGATTGCGTCATGCGTGGTGCGACAACGCCGTCTTGCCTTCTTAATAGTAATGGCTTCTTTCCTCTACACAACGATATCTAAATTAGACACGTGAGCAATACGGTTGCAAATATATAAGTAATTATAACATGTTTTGTTACATGTGATTATAGCAAACGACCGCCAGACTAAATTTGATTACGCTTCCCGTCAAAAAGAACATGGGTATACATTAGAATTAGAATTAATTTATTTTATTTTTATATTTGTTTATATATATTTACTCATGTACGTACATAATTATAATGTACATTATATATGTATGTACGTATATATTATATTCCTCATAACTATATCTTTACAAGTTTACAAATTAAGCGAGTTTTTACTTAAAGATAATAACTGTTTCATAATAATAAGATTGTAAAAGAAAACCAGATAAAATGAAAATAAAATTTTTCTTTGATTATTTTAATATTTTTTTTGTTGAGAGGAAAAAAAAATATTTGTATTAATACATGGATGTTGTAGGTAAGTTAATTAAAATAATAACTCAAGTAAATAAAAGAAAATGAAATAAAAAAAAATAAAAAAAAACGGGGTAAATATACAATTATAGCAGGAAAATCTATCGTTTTTATCAAAAAAATTGTATGAGTTTAAAGACGATATGTTTGGACACTTACATTCTGTAGCTAGTAAAATATAAATTTTAGGAGCAATAAAAAAGTGTGTCTCTGCGCCAGTTTAGTTTTACACAAAGGTACTTCAAGTACGTTGTTTATTCTGTTACTAAAGCGATTAACGTTTTTTGGTCATTTTTTTAAATATAAAATATATATTTTCGGCAGTGCTGAAAATATATCTAACATTTCAGCCTTTCATTATTATCTATAAACACATTAAAGTACTTGTGTATTGTGAATACTTTGTGTCGTGTCTGCCACTGTACGTGTATGCAATGCACCGTAACGGTAGATATGAATAGATACGATTTATTATGAGATTACATTTTTCTAAAGTGTTGGGACGAATTCAATGTCAGTACTTGGATTGCATATGAAAATAAAGCAGTACTGATTATAAACTTTTTTTGAACTGTGCATTATGATCTATTAAATGCCCAGTATATTATCCAAGGCAATAAATATTTTTTCGTTTTTTTTTTGTTTTGTAGTCTGATGTTACGAATAACGAATTTCTTATTCGGCCGCGCCTTCAGAAAATTTACCTGAGTATTGATCTTAAAATTTTTATCACCGGGTCACATCGCGTGACTTCGTGAATCTGTAGTCGCAAATAAAAAAGGTTCACAACAATAAAAAAAGCGTGCATTGTAATTTGGAGACTTGCGGCATATCGGATTACACCGGCACACTCCAAGGTCCGGCTTTAGGTCCGGTTTGCCAAAAAATATTGTATTCTGTCGACTGTTTACGCTGCCAAAATTAGCAGAAAAACACTTAATGACCGAATCGAGACACGTTTATTGAATTATTGATATCCCGGGTCAAATTTTGACTTTACAAACAATACATATTAGTTTTTTTAAGTAGAAGGATTTTCCACTATTACGGTGATGACCTACATACAAAATACAGTCTGTTAATATATAATTTTAAACTAAATATTATTTTTTTGATAATAATACGAATTATGTTTTGTAACTATTAGAAAAAAATAATTGTTTTTATGCCTAATTCGTGGACCTCCATAATTATTTAAAAGAAATTAAATTAGACAAATTTGATAATTTTTTTTATTAACTTATCTGATTTGAAAGCCGAAATAGAAAGCGATTTGATTTACTTAAGAGGAACGGCTGTTTCATACAAAACTTAATTTTGAATTTGAGGTCAAAATCATCACCTAAACCTAATGATCTTTTTTTCATTAAAAATAATGGTAAATATCTAGAGTGGATGAGAAGTAATTTATTTATTTTTGTTTTACATTATGAAATATGGGCCATTAGAGGAATTGATTTTTCACGATTTTAGAGACATTTTAACAATTATTTGGGGGCTAACGGTGATTTAAAAAAGTTTTACCCCGTCTACTTTGAAAATATAAATTAAAAAATATCTAAATATATGATATATTAATATAAGCGTTATGGTGGAAAATTAAATTAAATAAACGACCAATTTACGTTGAAACACAATTTTTTCCGTATATAATTTAAAATACCGACCCGAAAAAACGTTTTTTTTTAATGATTCATTTTAACATTTTTATTGATGTAATCACATTTACATATCACATAAGATAATTTTAAAAAAAATACGATAAACCCACAAATAATTTTCTAAATTGCGTCAATAATTATGGAAATTGTTTTTTTCTCATGGCGTATACTTCATAATTTAAAACAAAAATAAGTAAAATACTTCTCATACATATTAGATATTAACTAAACCTTTAATTTTAAAAAATGTCATTCAGTCTGGATGGGTATTTTGATTTGATGGGTTTTGTATTAAAATTAAGTTATGTTTGAAGCAGCCAGCGCAGCCGTTCCTCTTAAATATGTAGAATATTTACATTATATTCCATGTCTAAATGGTAGTAAAAAGTATGAATAGGTAATGATTAAAATGTCACAATATTATTTATAAAAATGAAGAAAATAAGACTTGTAAATATTACCCGATACATGTTTTAAATTTAGATAATGGTGTAATACCCACTTTGTAAAATTGTAAACAGTATACACTCTGCCTTTCAGCATTTTATTTATTTATATTATTATACACGCCATTTAGGGGCGTTTTATATAAATTACGATAAAACTTAAATTATGATAGTGACAATACTGTAAAATATTTTATATTGGGTACATCGATAGTAGCGATGGGTCATTACTCATTTTGTTAAGAGCGGGAGTCACGATACCAGCTCAAAATTTTTTTGACTCGAAAATACGACCCAGTTGAACGATGTCTCGTTATTAAGAGCTGACTCCCAGTTTATAAGCTTATACTCCCGTTCATACGACTCCCTGCTCCCACGGCTTCCAGCTCTCAGCGTATAGGTAGGTACAAAATATCGAGATGGCAGACTGCTAGGCGCTTTTATCATATTGTAGAGTGCCTACACGTGTAAATGTGGTAATTATTCTTATCTTTTCACACGAATGTGAACCCTTTAAAACAGCTGCTTTAAGATGAGTCATGGCGCCAAATATTAATTGCAAATCCCACGGTCGTGGGCATTATTTAACTTTGTAGAAATTAGACACGCATACGTTGATTTAATGTAAACAAATTAGAACAAAGGACCTTATTTAAAGTTGCGTAAGAATACTATCGAACATCTGAGATATGTTTATCGTAATAGATAAATATACAATATTTTTTAAGTGGTTGAGTTCAATTGAACCGTGGTACGGTTTATCAGGATTCGTACGCTCACGGCTCATCAAAATGAGCCGGCACAAATGAACGGCTTGTTCATGAACGACTCATCGCTAATCGATAGTGTAGATCGTATTCACAAAATACAACAAAAATAATTAAAGTGTTCAAATTGTTTCACAAATACGCTGAAAAATAACGCCGTCTATGTATAAATCAATATAATTCGCAGCAAAGGTGAAGAGTAACTGAACTATTATTTCTACATAACATGCCTTGGATTACATGTCTATACTGCTATACTCCATATTCTTTATATTTACAAAAATATTGTCTAAAATCAAATATCGGTAATATACAAAACACACTCACACTCATAATAATGCTCTAGACACGTCTCTTGTTATTAATTATTGAGAATGTTTGATCATAATAATAATAATAACGTTTTATTATCTTCTTTTTTTTATAAGAAAATAATAATTAATGATATCCTCACTGGGATTTCCCGTGTTGAGGATTTCATTTACAAAATATTAAATTACATTATATTAAATTGATATGCTTGATGAAAAAAAAAATTCTAAGGTGAGGTGTTTTAAGTGCAGTTGCGCGGTTTCGGTGTTAATCTGTATTTGGTGTTAATATATTTTCTATTTCAGATCTCTCTATGAAATATCTCCAGTGTTTTATTTGATTTTTAAATTTATAATGATTGTCGTGATTTTTGAAGGATAGTGAGATTTTGTTGTAAAGTTTAGTACCATAGTATAAGAAGATTTTTATCCAAATGTATTTGTGGTTCCTTGTTGTATGTGTTTTTGATTCTGAAATCTAATGTTATTGTTGTCTAATATGTGTGATTGTTGTTATTTCTTCTTTTTGGTATTTATGAATGTAAAGTAGTATTGTTTCAGAGTATAATTGTTTTATTTACATAATGTTAAGTTTGTTAAAGATTTCGTCAGTGCTAGTTCTTAAGTATAATATTCATTATGGCATTCTATGTATGCTAGTACAGTCTTCTTGTTTTTATACTCTGTCCAGTTAAATACATCTACTTTATCGAGGAAGTATTACCTTCTGCATGGCGTCTAGGTACAAACGAATTTTTAAATTACTCAGTCCTGATATTATTGTTACAGTTGTAAATTTTGTTAAGCATAATATAAAATTATTAAAAACATAATTAGTTTTTGAATTATAAATAATGAAATACTGAAGATGATTTACGAGTTTGAGATGGAATATACTTCAGCTAGAAATAAACAAAGCGTTTCCTGGTAATTTAAGAAACACGTGTAACTATTAATTAATTTTTTTTTTCGCAAAAGAGGTCAACTTTTCCATTTATTATTTTCTTATTTTTAAATATAATCTTTTTGAGTTTGACATTTAAAGATAGTTTACCAAAATAGGAAAATTTATTATAAAATAAAATACGGTTTCCCTGAAACAATTTCAGTGAAACAAGCTCTCAGGATATTCTTTAACGACGTAAGCATGAATTTTCAAGTCTTCAATTAATTTATCCCAAGAAGTAAAGCCAACAGTCCACTATGGGGTCCTGATACCAATCCTGGTGTATTGCAGTGATGAATGACTTGATTGATTGACTAATTAGCTTGGTTTACAAGCTCTAGCTCATTTATGCTGATAGAGAAGGTTAGACATGAAACTGGCAGAGAATGGATGAAAGTTGACCGAATGTTGAAGAAATGAGATCCTTAAGGTGTATTTGTAGTTAAACCATATATGACCGTATGAAAAATGTCGAGATTCGCGAATATTCCTGATATAAGTGTAATGAGTAAGATTAAGTAAGAGCGGCTTAGATGATTTTTGCGGGTAGAACGAAGAAAAGAGTGTAAAGAAAATATATGACCCGAATGTGAAAGGTATAAGAAGTCAGGTAGACATGGCACGATCGAGTGAAACCAACTACAAGTAAACCATGTCAAACGTCAGAACAACAGAAGAGTCCTTATGAGGCGATGTATGAATGTGAATGAAACAAGGGGTGTGTGCCAAAACCGAGTTGTTTTTCCTATCTATTTGAGGGATTTAGCCGTTACAAGCCTTTCTCATACTAATAAAGTTGGTTGTTTACAGGTGAAAATATAATAAAAACAGTAATTATTGAATGAAACACTACTATATATTGATTAACTTGGCGGGTTTCCGATAAGCCGACGTAGCTCAACGGTAGAGTATCTGACCGGACATCAGAAGGGTGCAGGTTCGAGTCCTGTCGGCGACATTTATCTTTGCTCGGAAAGGTTTTTTTTTTCAATTTGGATGAGTGATTCAGGCTTATAATTATTGTTTATAAAAAAAAAAAAATATTCATAAAAAATTTTATTTCATGCCAAAAATTCATTTTTTTCACAATATATTTAAATAAAAAAAGTGCCATGCAAAAAAATGGAGCAATGGGGGT
The DNA here is from genome assembly GCA_022606495.2 of Halesus radiatus. Classification (NCBI taxonomy): domain Eukaryota; kingdom Metazoa; phylum Arthropoda; class Insecta; order Trichoptera; family Limnephilidae; genus Halesus; species Halesus radiatus. Next base: position 24,671 of record JAHDVE020006672.1, read on the forward strand.
AGGGGCGTAATCAGTACTAAATGCACAGGGAGCGAGATTTCGTGGAAGCGGCTTTGAGGGTTGTGAACCCAAGAACCCCAGTTTAACAGCAAAACACTCTTTACAATTTATGTTTGCCAAAAAGAGAATTTAACCCGTGTAAATAATTATTTCGATTGAAAATAAGCTCAGTGTTATTTGCACCAATGCAATATGCCTACCTAAAATAAGCAAACCAAATAACTCTGAAATTCCAACCTATTTTCAAATCTCACATTTAGTTGGCTGACTAGTGCATTATTAATCATGGTGTACAAATTTCTGCACGTCGCGGGCGGTCAATGAAGCATTAATTTGACGGATTATGATTGAAAATCGTCATTTGAAAAGCATAATTTGTACAAAGGGTGAAATAAATCAATTTACCTGGATTTTAAGCGGATCTGCAAATAAATTAAATATATACAATTTGGTAATAACAAAGTAGAAACGTCATAAAGTGGAATTAATATTATTCATTACTATGGCAATACCAAGTTACTTACTGAATATTTTAATTTTTTACTTTACATGAAAAAATTTCACATTTGAATTTTAGAGTTCGTTTTCAAGAAATATTTCAAAACAATGTTTTTTTTTTAAATTTATAATTTTGATCTGTATATAAGATTTCGTTTTATTTTCATCTAATGGGTAATTTTCATAATTTTTACAAACATTTCATACTACATGCTACATACTACTAACATATATTTCATAATTTTCATCTAATGGGTATTTTTTATACATACATTTCAGAAATATAAAAAACGTTTCCATTTAAAGATCTTACTTACAGACCGTTAAATAATAAATAAAAAAGTATAAGCATAAGATTATCTTACAATAGACAAAAATCATCATCTTTCGGAAAGTACCACTAATTTCCGACGACCGTTTAGTTAAAATAAAATAAAACATGCCTTTGGACCATTGTGCCTTTTCATACTTACTTTCGTTTCCTATGAGCCATCTTGGTGTTGTCATTTAAAACCTTTTAAACGATCGCAGCGCCCTAACTTTTTGTCCAATATTAAATGAAATACTGTACTTAAACACATAAGTAGAAATATACTAATTAAACATATATTATTGATAAATAAATATAAAAGTGTTGCTAACATAAGTTTTACGTCCGTGTTAATATAACATTCAAATAATGTACCATATGTTATACTAAATCAAATTATGAATACCTTTTCGTATTACTTTTGATAAGGAAAAAAATTCGGAGTGGTGTTTACACAATACGTTTTGAACTAACCAAACAGTTGTTAATTCGAATTTGCAGTTATCCTGGCATGCCAATTTTCATCATCATTTCAGTCAGTACTCAGGGAGAAGAGACAGTCAGATTCAGATTCCGATGTCACGTTTCCTGAAGATGATATCTTAACAGCTGGGATCGAAATAGATGACAGATATGCATCTCAAAATAGACCTGGTGAAAACCAGCTGGAAGGAAACAATCAACAGGGAGGCAATTGGCAAGGAAACAATCAACAAGTAGGAAATTGGCAAGGAAATGGACGACGACCACAACAAGGAGGGAATAATTGGGATGGAAACATCCAGCAACAAGGAGGGAATAGGCCTGGAAATAATCAACAAGGTAATTGGCCTGGAAACAATCAACAAGGAAGCAATCAGCAAGAAGAAAACTGGAATGGAAACAACCAGCAAGGAGGAAATTGGAATGGACAACAAGGACAAGGAGACAATAATTGGAATGGAAACAATCAACAAGGGGGAAACTCAAATGACAGTAACCAACAACAAGGCAATGACAATGGAACCAAGTAAGTACATATTATTTTGAATTGTAAGCTAATATATCTGTTTTGGTGACCATAGGTTGTCTATAACCGACAAGAGGAATAATGATAACTGTGGATGCTAATATAATAAATCGGTAAGTTCAAATTTGAATATTTTAAAATGAACAAAAAAAATCAACGTAGAAAAGAAAATTGGAAAAGAAATGATCAACAAGAGGAAATAATTTTTCTATTATCAGCATCAAAAAAGGTGGGACGAAATACTGTACCAATACATTTTGATTCCGGGAATGTTGCTATTCATCATACATAATCCATTATTATACGTAGAAATAATATTTTGTGAAACATTTTTCTTCTGGATTTTCAGAATACTTTAAGTCATAGCAAGATAAGGCTTTAAATAGATACATCAAAATGATGTTAAAAAACTTAATATTATTCCAAGCATTGTTAAGCTGGTTTTTAAATATGTTATTTGATAAATATTATATCTATATATTCTCTCAATATTAACAACAAGCTACTTGAAGTATCTAAGCAGGTAGAAATACGTTTGATGTTACATTCAAGTTGATATTTTTATTTTTAAATATTCTATAAGAAAAGTCTGTATTTACCTTATTAAGATCACGTAAAATTGGTTTTCTAAGAAATGTGTCAAAGTATTTGATTGAAAGAACTGCGATTTGAATCGAGTAGATAGTCATTGTTTGAGAATGATGTGTTTGATTTATATAAATTAGCCCTAGAGGATAATCTAGTCTTGACATTATATACGATTTCTTTTCGTTTGCATAAAACAGAAAAACTCTTGAAAGAGGTCTCTGGAATCTGTTCTACCCAGAAAATTCACATTTTTCCAATTTTTCAGTTTCATTTACATATCAAATAATATCGATAGTAACCATACGTAAATACCAGGTTTTTTGCGGTTTTCAGCATGAAATTTGGTTTACTTTTTTTTTTCAGTTGGCATTTAAACATATAAATAAATTAATAAAAAAATACTTTGTATTCACCACTTAATTAATATGCACATATCAACATATTTCGGAAGCGAAGCTTCCATCATAAGGATATATAGTATATTGAGAAATAATGTCAAGAATATACAAATAATAAACATAGTAAAATATCAACTTAAGAATGGACTATAAATGAATTGAAAAATGCTTTGTATTCACCACTTAATTAATATACACATATCAACATGTTTCGAAAGCGATGATTTCCTCGTTACAAATATATAGAATATCAATTAACTTTTCATAATAGATAATATTACTTACAAGCTGTCTTCTTGCCTGGCTGCAGTTTCAACCAACCAACCCATATCATAATGCACGCTATCGTTAAGCGGCCAGATCTGAATAACCACCTACTTGTAACCATCGCTCTTTTTCTTATCCATCCCTTCCCCATTCCCTTCAGCCTCAACACGTAAAGTACTACTGGCTCTGGGCGGTTGGACCCGAGTGAGGAATCTACACAACTAAAAAAACGTTCTAACGATTGTTACTCTTAATAGTTAATAAATTATGGATGAACCCCACCGCATAACATACATTAAGGGCCCTTGCACGGTCAAATCGATAAATTAATAATATCGGATCTATAGGTTTAACTAACGATGATTTTATGTTGATTTCCTAATCACGGTTGGGCTCATTAGGTGTGTTGATAGCCAAGCCGATATTGATCATGAGAAATCACCCTACGATAGCAACACCGGCAGATATTGTCTATGAATCGGCATTCTCAAACATCACACGTCAAACGGACATATGAATATATGATAATGTCGAAAAAATATTTAACAAGATATCGTAATAATATTACGCACACTCAACTTAATATACATTGGCCATCCGCATGTATTGTTTTGACCCTAAAAGGGGAGTTACTTGGTCAACGAATTCGTCAGCCATATTATTCGTCAGCCATACTCGTGATATTCTAAAATATTGTCTGAATTCCATTTCTC
>JAHDVE020006673.1:0-21924 GCA_022606495.2 Halesus radiatus
AAATAAAATTTTCAACTAAATGTTTATCTGTTAAGAGAGTAATAGTTGTCACAAGGCATTACTTTCGTTTCCCAAATCAGATATGGCTTCCAAACGACAAGCAAGACTTCACAGCATCACAACTTTCTTCCAAAAAAATAAATTATCGCAGAGCAAGGCCGGGTACACATCAGCTAATTGGAAATAATAAAAAAAAATCTATTTATTAGTACCGCTTTTAATATAAATTTAAATTAAAAATTAAATTACGAGAAAAATATATTACATGCTCTTTGTAGTTATTGGATCTTTTTTTTCATTCCCCAATACAATGTGGCGCGTAGGTAATTTGCTTAGCATTTTTCACAAATACTCGAACGAATAATCATAAAGTCAAACCGGCTCCGTGCCTCCCGCATATGTATTCAAATAAAACGGTTGATAAAAATATATTTCTCCATGTTATATATATATATATATTACACGGGCACGTTTTGTTTAACGTATCGACTTATCGTGCATAAAAAAAACATATCTTATTAAGTTCCTGACCGAAGAAAAAAAATTAACACCGCACGTGTTACAGCCAATATTGCCTTTTGGTCGTTATCCCGTTCCAGTTACCTTTGTCCCGGTGACTTTGAGGTCACTGGAACCGCTGTTATTATTTTTTTGAGGATCCAGTTACTTTTGGAACGAGCTAATATTATTTAATTAAATACTGCAAGTAGAACACACCTTGGCCTTTGTTTAGTCTTTTTATAAACCTAAAAAATGTTTAAAGAACAAAATCTCCTACTTATGAACCCATTTTTTTGGTTTCACGCATTTTGGTGATGTTTATTTTGCGTAAATCGAAACATGCGGCCGGTATTAAGCGGGAATTTCAACCTTATCGCCATCTGCGTAAGGAGTGCGTGATTTTGTACGAATTTTACAAAATCACTATACGTCTATTCTATTCGCATCTACCAGCACCGTGCGTGCCAGAAACGTAACGTGACAGACATGCCACAGACCCGAGTGTTCATATTAAATTTTGCAGCACAGCACAGATGTGAGTACGGCTGTCAACTGAACTGTCAACTGAGCATTTGCGTCCGCCACAATATATTTGAGAATTCTGTTAGTGTATTCTCATCTTAATTATTCTTTTATAACCTATATTCTCTGACCAATTCAATCAATTTTTCATCCATCCTCTGTGTCTATTGACGCCAACTGACGGCGATGCCAAGATTGTGTGGTAACGGTATGTGTTCACCAGCACCTTCAAAAATATTCTAGCCGACAATCTCGGTCGGTGCTGGACCGTGCATGCGCGGATACGTTACACTTACGTACTCTGTAATATGAATGTGTCCATAGATGATGTAAGCAATTAATGTTGTCGTGTCTGCACTGCACTGTTCCGTTCTGCGCTGCGCGGTGCTGGTAGATGTGAATAGACTTTAACTCGGAAGGTGGACATTTAAAATCTTTTGAGGAACCGGTTACTTACAGGAATCGGTTTCTTTGTCTCGGAATATCCAAAATTCAAACAAACCAGAATACTGACCAACCACCCAGAGGCGTGCATTCCATATAGGCGCATAAGCACTGCCTACCCTACCTTAGCTTGAAATTATTGCAGGAAATCAATCTACACTTTCAAAAATACGCGTGTAGTTCCAATTATGAATCGACCTACTATAGTGTGAAAAGCAGAAACTAAATATACACAATGACGGTCATCTCATATTCAAATGTTGACTCTATTCTACATAAAAATGTGCACGTGTGCGAAATGCGTATTCAAGGGAAGACTCGCTTGTGTTAATGTCGGAAAAGGCCGTACTGTTCGGTAAAAATCATAAATATAACAATCAGTGCCATCTGTTGGTACCTCTATTCATTGGTACACCTTTACAAACGAAATAATTATTAAATATGCATAAATGAAGAGCTTATTTCGATATATGATGTGGCAGGTAATTCTAAACAACATCGGGTAAAGCCAGTAGCTTAACCATTCTTAGCGAAAACTTACCACGATTGTGGTAAGTTTTTATGTAATGTCAATTACTTTTGCAGTTTTTCTTACTGTCTGCCCGATTAAAAACTCTGTGCACGCCACTACAACCATCCCATTATCGGGTACCGGTTCTAAAGTAGCTGGATAAAGAACCGGTTCAAAATCAGCCTTCGTTAACTGGAGCTGTAGTACTACCCCTGATCAAAACACGGCTGATGCCATTTCAAGCAACGTGTCGATTTTGAACAGTAATTTTTCACAGGGCGTTACTGGTAATACTATAACTGTGACATGCAATCCAATATCCATGTAGCTAATCGTCGACGTCCTTGACCGAGCGGTTGAGATCTTTGGCTCTCAATCTGGAGGTTGTATGTTCGAAACCCGGCGAGCGCAAATATGTTTCTTGTAATTTCATGTGTTATTTTGAATGTAATTAGTATAAAATGTTATATGGTGTATTTACGGTACGTTCCAGATTGTATGGTAGATACTCTCAGTATCGTCCTGATGAAAGATCACCATTCAGAATCGAAAAGTTGCTTAAAAGTGGCTTTATCCGTGTTTCTGAGTATTTGTCAACCATGACCTTCTTCATCTTCTTATCCACCTATATAAAAAAAAATTACGATGGTAAAGATAACCTTCCTTGAAAATTGAAAAAAAAAACCCCGATGTAGACTGTTAATCTTTATACTGCATTCCGTCAACTTCAAAGTATCTCTGCGCTAGTTTTTGTAGCAATAACTCGGATACTAACTATCATATTTTACAGTTTAATATGCTGAAAACAGTTTATCTTGTATCGCAAGTGCGCCCCACTGTAAAATTTGGCATCCACCTTTGGTGGGAATATCTGAAAAAAACCCATGACTGCAGAAATGGGCGGTCCGTTTGATAGATTCGCCTATCTTAACAAATGGATTGCAATCTTTGGAGCACAGACGTTAGGTGGGAATGCTCTCTTTTCCTACCAGTATTTCAATGGAAGATGCTCTGACGAACTAGCGTGTTTGATCCCTTCGGCACCGGTGCACAGTCGGGAAATAGGCCAAACCCGCGCCCAAATTTTTACACGATTGACATTTGTCACCTGAGAACAGGTCGCTTCTATGAACTCGGCTGTGAAATGATTCGCCGGCCTCTGTGTTTCCTCCCTGCTACTACTCTCTTCAAAACTCAGGTTCACTTCTTCCTATCCTCTAAAAGACCCCCACACAGCATCCACAAAAATGATATAGGCCTTGAGGGAAATTATTTCCTTCAGGGCCTCTTGTGTGGAATGACAGTAAAAAAAATATCTATGCATCCTAAGATATATTTTAAAAAACTTTTTGTACTTTTCTAAACTACATTCCGTGTAAAAGAAAATGCGCTATCTAAACCGTCGCTATACGGGGGATCTTCCAAACGTATATTCCCCAAAATTTGATATTCCAAGCTCGAATTCTGATACAGTTTGTACAGCATAAGTATGTAAATTGGGTGTGAGAGGGTAGGCCACGCACGAGATGGGGGGTAGCGAGGGGGCAGTCTCTCTTATTGTAATTTGTGAACTCGAAAAATGAACAACTTACTACGCTTTCCCTACGTGAATTCCCGGTTATAACACGGATAAATATAAACTTACGAGAATTTACATTGTACATGTTTTATGTGTTAATATTATTTTCGCCGGAATTTCGAAACACGTGAGGAGGATTTTGTTGGGTTTAGGCTTTATAGAGCAATAGTAGCGTGACATGTTTTGGAAATTTTTCAGAAAAACCCTTTCAGATAGACTTTTTTAAGCAGAAATATTTTGTTTTAAATCCACGGAACAAGTGCGACGTTAGTCAAGTAATTTTCAGAAATTTGTAGGAAAATATATCTTCCAATACATATTATGGTGCTTAAAGAGCTACGTTATAAGTGAAAAAATATAGTAATACGTTAAAAGTTAATATGACAATATAGTAACACGTTAAAGGTTAATTTAAAAATGTAGTAATACGTTAAAGGTTAATTTAAAAATATAGTAAAACGTTGAAAGTTAATACAAAAATATAGTAACACGTTAAAGGTTAATTTAAAAATACAGTAATACGTTAACAGTTAATATAAACATTTAGAAATACGTTAAAAGTTAATATAAACATATAGTAATACGTTAAAGGTTAATTTAAACATATAGTAATTCGTTGAAAGTTAATATAAACATATATAGCAAACATAACAACTAATGACAAATACAGAGTTATCGATTATATATAGTTACAGAATACAATAGAGTGAAATAGAGAGAATACAAAAGAGAGAGAAAAGAGAACAAAATATTAGTGGGAGACAACAATAACATATTTTTATTGTCATTATTATTTAACATATTTTATTTTAACATATGTTTGTAGCAATTGACAAAAAGTTCACTGCTCAGCTATACATTACGGAGCCCGGAGAGCAGCAGGTTTTCAGCAGCAACTATTGTAATTAGATTAAGTTATGGATAAAATCTCTACACTAAAATATAATAAATTTAAATGAAATTCCTATAATTTTTGATAGCTCTGTATACGATGTTCTAAAATAGATTTTTAAATTTTTTTTTTTTACTTATATGACTACCGCACAAGAGTCCCAACTGCTCCCAGCCATCTGGAGCTAGTGAGACTATGGCATCCCCAAATGGGGAATGTTGTGAGGCTGAAGGTGTTGGGGAAGGGAAGGAGAAGGGGTAAAGGAAGGTGGGGAAAATACCTGGCTAGTCAGATCTGGTCAACAAACACGGCTAAAAGCCATTTAAAGCAACGTTTCAATTCTGAATGGTGGTCTTTCACCAGGGCGATACTGAGAGTATCTTCCACTCTGGAATGCAGGTATAATCAATTAAATAAATAAATATTTTACATCTAATTATACAAAAAGTTAGAATATATTTTTTTAAATCACTAGCATAATTGATCATTTACCAATGTTTTCTTCAATATATTTGTGGTTATTTTGTGGCGTCATTATTAATAAATTAATAAGAATTACTTTGTTTATACCACTGTTTTTAATATATATGTACAAATATCAACATATCGATACTGTGTATTCCGACGAGGAAAGCTTTGCTATCGAAAGATGTTGATTTTTATAGATCACTAGCTGACGTGTACTCGGCCTTGCTCGGGATTATTTATATTTTATTAAGAATAAAGTTACGAAGTTGTGAATTCTTGCTTATCGTTTGGGTGCTATAATTGATTTGACAGAGAAAGTAATGCTTTGTGGTGACTATTAATATCTCTAAAGAAAGAAACATTCATTTGAATATTTTATTTCATTCCAAACGTTTATTTTTTCAAAATTTATCTAAATAATAAAGTTCTCAAGTAAGTATACCTACTTGTGTTTTCAGTTGTGAAAATATTCTACCCCAAAAACACTTCTTCTTTTGAATATGCAATCTGTGGCTAACCAGAGTGGTACATCTATGGGTTAACTTCAATACAACATGGCGGGTTCATTTTTTTTAAACGTTATTTCATTCAAATTATACTCTATTTATGTTAGCGCGCTCCCTCTCTCTTCCGTATTAACATATATTCTTTTCAAACAATGGTCAGTTTGGGGTCACAAGGTTCTGATGGATCAGCGTGTTGATCATGTAATCAATTTCCATTTGTTGAACGATTAACGTTTTCTAAATCAAATTTTATTCTTATTACAAGCAGATTACGTACGATCAATACGTATAGTAAAAAATAGCATTTTTGCCAATAAATAAAAAGTATTCTACCTCCCTCTACGCGTCCCTGTGTTGCGCCATATATGCCCGGGGTCGTAAACCTTTGCAAACACTCTAAATCTATTGCGGTCATCCATCAATCGCTCTTACGCAGTAAAGTCGGATGAGATTAACAGCTTTGTGTTATTTCCACAAAACTATTTTATATTTGTGTTTTCCACATTCATTTTGAAGGGTTCATTATTTGTTTATTATATCATACACGCCCTATATGGACTTTTACATATTTAGTTAGTTAGTCACTCAGGTTCAAAACACATCACAGTAGGTACATAGATAAAATAACGAACAAATACAGGAATAACATAGTGTAAGTACCATTCCAAGTAATCAGCTACAGAGGCGAATATTCAAAACATACCTCAAATTCATTGATACTCTAGACACATATATTAATAATTGTTGAGGATGTATGCAATAATCGTCTGTTTGTATTTGTATTCCGAGCAGTTGAACTTATCTACTATATCTGAAAATGTTTTACCTTCTGCGTGAAGTCTAGGTACAAAAGAATTTTTGAATGACTCAGTCCTGAAATTATTGTTGTAATTGAATAAAATTTTAGATCGAGTAGTTCTGGTTGGAATATAAAATTTAATTTTATGACAATAAAACCATTAATAATTTTGAAAACAAAAGTTAGGTCAGAAGCAAGTCTTCTATGTGATAATTTTAATAATTTTAGTTATTTCACTAAGTAATTGTAATTTATAGTTTCAACAGGTAATCCGAGTTTATAGTTAACATATCTTAGAAATTTATGTTGAACTTTTTCAATGGAGTCGGAGTGAGGGGACCATATAGAAGAATTATATTCGACTTGACTACGAACTAAGGAAGAGTATGATAATTTTACTGATGAAATTATAAATTATTACGTATTATTATGGGCTATGGGTTCTTTTAATTCTTCTGATCCTATTTCTCACCATAGTGATCTGGTTAATGAGATGTTTCTGATCTGACTCCCTCTGGATATGGCAGAATAATAACTTGTTTTTGTCCTACATTGAACACAACGTACTTCAGTTTGTTTGTCCTCGATTTTATCGAAAATTACTTGACCGATTTCGCTGAAAATAACACTGTTTGTTCTTATTAGTGCCGGAAAGGTTTAAAGAGTTGCTATAACGTTTTAAAATTAGAATAAAAAACATTTAAATCGCCATCGCCCATAGATATACCACTCTGGTTAGCCACAGATTACATATTCAAAAGAAGAAGGTTTGTTTGAGTAGAATATTTTCAAAATGGAAAAAACAAGTAGGTACCTAATTAAGACCTTTTTTTATTTAAATATATTTTGAAAAAATAAATTATGGAAAGAAGCAAAATTTTCAAATGAATCTTTCTCTGTTTATCTGTTTAGAGATATTAGATCGCTCTCAAATCAATTATGGCACTCAAACGACAAGCAATAACTTGATTTAAAAATAATTAAAAAATCCCGAGCGAGGCCGGGCACGCATCAGCTTGTTTTATTATAAAATTTAAATTATAATAGTGACATAGGCAAAAAACAAATAGTAGGTACATCGATGGAATAGATCGTTTTCATGAAATACAACAACTAAATATTTAATACGTCTCACGAACAAATTTAGAAATAACATTGGCTGTGTATAATTCTATATAATTTTCAACAAAGGTAACACATAGAAAATTCACTTGTACTTATGCTCTAGACACATATCTTATTAATAATTGTTGAGGATGTTCGAGTATGCTGTGATAGTCTTTTTGTATTAAAATGTGTTATTTTATAAATAATTGACATGAAAAGGTGATTGATAGTCTCAGTATCGCCTCGGTGAAAGACATCATTCAGAATAGAAAAGTTGCAAAAAATGTTTTTTTGGTGACTAGTTCTGAATAGCCAGGTCTTGCCAATTCCGCTTGTCCCTATCCCCACTCCCTACATGCTCTCAACATACATAATAATAATAATAATAATAATCGGATGATTTTTATAGCGCCGTTTTTGTGAAAAATCACCTCAAGGGCGCTGTACAAATCTTACTTCCTATTTTTACATTATTCCTATATTACATCTATTACATTTTTTTTGAACAGGCTATCATTACACATTATTTATAGACCATATAAAGAGATGCAGTTAAATTATCAAAACTAAATACGGCTTGATCTAAGTTTTCATACATGTTAAATTGAGAAAAAAAAAGCTAACTGTATTTATTCCTTACGATATATTGCAAAACGCAAATACAAATGATAGGAGTTATGTGAAGTTGGGCGGCGGGTGAGGACGGGGGCCGGGGGAACTGATCCATATCCATATCCAATCTTCTTTGTCTTGTTGGTGACGCCCCTGGGCGGTCTGACGTGACGCTTGGTGTTGGTCTGCCCGTACGCCAGGTAGCGCTTGTCGGCCGGCTTGTCGTCTACTTCTCGCCCCAGCCGGTGGTCTCCTTGTCGGGGTCAGACCACAGCAGGTCGCAGAGCAGCCTGGTCGGGCACGTCCATGGGCCGCATGATACACCGGATCTGCTCTGTAGACTGGAGGTCAGAACTCAGGTCGCCGTGACAGCAGAAGATCTTCTCGTCAAATGTCTTTTCCTATTGCGCCTTTCTCGGCAGCCACGAAATCTAATTTTACGGGTTGCGATTGTGGTACAACGTTCAAGGTTATAAAACGATATCTTTGCAGCTATTAAATGGTCCAAAATAACACATTCACTATTAAGTTTGCGTTGTGTAGCCCGGTCGTAAAGGGTATTGTTTACAATCACCATAGTTCAAAGAATAACATTGTAAACCATCCCTTCGCTTTGGACACTTCCCTAGGCTTTTAACAGGCAAAGGTCTTTTAACAAGCACATATGGCGAACGCCTTCGACCGATGGCCGATGCTTTTGGGTTAATTTAGAACAACGTGACAGATTTGAACTTAAAATGTTTGGGTTTTTATTTGATTTTTTATTATAAACTTGATTTAAGCCCGAAACGGCCACACTAAAATTATATGATTTTTATAAATGTAACCTATAAATTATTGCGGTTATTTTACGCTATTTTAACACCGGAAAAATTAAGAACTTAGCAATATTTCCCAGATAAACTGGAGCGCTTATAAAAAGCTGCCGGCTGCTACGAGAGCGCCAAAATACTTAAATGGAAACTTTGTAAACTTTGTAAACTTTGTAAACTTTGTAAACTTTGAAAACTTTGTAAACTCTGTAAACTGTGTAAACCGTGTAAACTGTGTAAACTGTAAATTGTAAATTTTAAACTTTGCTTGCTCTCAACACAGGTTCTCCCAGTGAGACAGGCACAGTACCATAATTCTTCTATTACGTTAATACTATAGATGAATAAATAAATTTAAAAAATAAAAATAATTGGTGCCGAAGACCCATTTGCTTCGGATACTTAAACAAACAAAAAATCTCAATGAAACTACTACATAAGTTAACCAAACAAAACAATTGTTATTTAAAAATATCGTGTCTAAAAACATTATTTTACTGTTCAATGTAAAATTATGGCAATTACGTAGAATAATAAAAAATCTAAAAGAATAAGTTTCTTCAGAAGCGTTGCAAAAAATAATAAAAGTACTTCAACAATTTTATAATCTTTTTGGACACATCATTAACCCCAAGAAGGTACACTTTATGAGGTCGGTAAGGCCACAGCGCGCCCCCAAGGGGGTGAGTATGCTGCCCTGCCAATTTTTTCTCGTGAAAATCGGGACCCCCCCATGCGTGCAAGACAAATGGTGGCATTTGTGTTTGGGACACTTTTTATTCAGAACGGCGATTTCTTTCTGCTATTTGTTACAAGAAACACACTCGGATGCCATTTATTACAAGTCTGTAATCTTCTAGGTAGGTTTTATAATTCATTTAACCTTCCAACACTTCTCGACCTTCTCCTCTTTCTCATTTTTACCCATTCCCCCCTTTCTTAGCACAACAATTACGATAACCACGACTGTGCAGAAATGGGCGGTCCGTTTGACAGATTCCCCTATCTTAACAAACGGATTGCAATCTTTAATAAAAATAATATCTATATTGTTATTAAGTTTAAATATAACTAAGATATATGTATAATATAATAATGTAAGTGTACAGTGGTTTATAAAGTAGATATACAAAAAAAAAATAGAAAATAATATAATAACAATGGGTAATATGTAAAGAACAGAAATGCATATAAGTTGAAGTTTCACATAACCCGCCTCGCTAGGCTAGCCTGTGTTGAGGCAGTCATTTTGCATATTATTTTATAATACCTATGAATATACACTTATATTTAGATATACTCCGTAAATGGTTAAATCAATAACTTCAAATTTGGATAAGTGCACCAGTAAATGCCCTTTTTTAAATCCAATTTTTTAAAATTTTTTTGAATTTTTTTGTGAATCAGATTTTTTGATGGTAACTTGAAGAATGTTGAAAATTCTCATCCCAAAGTACCTAAAATTCCGTTGCCCACAATTAGGATGAGTTGCAGGAATTTGGATTAAATCTTTGTTAGTATTTTTAGTATTACGAGTGTTTAGTCTTTTTTCGTAGTATTTACGTTTGTTTGAATAAAGATGAGTGAGGATTGTTTTAGCGTAAATCTGCCGATCGTCAAATACTCTCGTTATATTAATGATTGAGTTAGAGTCTGTAATTAGAGCACATACGTCAGGTGGGAATGCTGTCCTAGTTCTACCAGTATTTCAAAGGAAGATGCTACAAGGAACTAGCGCCATTGATCTCCTCGGTACCGGTGCACGGTTGACATTTGTCACATGAGAACGAGTCCCTTCTACGACTTGGTCTTGTGTTCAACGATATGCCGGCTTCTGTATTTTCTCTCTCCTGTAGGATGCTTTTCTTCAAAATCCATGTTCACTCCCTCCTATCCTCCATAAGACCCTCCACACAGCATACCCAAATATGACATAGGCCTTGAGGGAAATGATTACCTTCAGCATCTCCTGTGTGGAGTAACTGTAAAAAGAAGAAGAGCGAATGAATGAAGAAACGAGTGTAAGGAGAATATGACGCGAATGTGAATGGAAGAAGAAGCCGGGGACGCTCGAGGAAGACATGGCACGATCGAGTGAATCAAATACTTGAGTCAGGCTATGTCAAATATTAGAATAACAGAAGAGAATGTAGACGACGATGTATGAATATGAATGAAGCAAGAATTGTTTGGCGGTCCGTCCTCTCTGCCCACCCTTGCGGTGAAGTGGCGGTGATGGTTAGTTAGTTAGTGACAACCTCTGACCTTTATGCTGTTTTATTTTCGTATTTTGGCCATAATTTTTCCAACAGAAATAGGAAGTTATATCGTAAAAGCAACATGGGCACATAATACAATAATAAATTGGAGAGTCGTAAACTTAAATTTATTAAATAACCCTTTTCAACACACGATAATGGCTTCGGAGCTGTCTTGGGGGACATTGATAAATACACATGGAAGATAGAAGCAGTGGAAGGTGCAGAATGAATGATTTAACCTTTCGGACATGTCATAGGAAAGGGAGACGTGAAAAATGGGCATTGTGTTGCGGGAATAATCAGCTTTTCACCCACCTTTGGGTTCTCAGATGAAAAATATTGAGCAGGGTGAAACTATATATTCATAGGCGAAATTGAATGAATGAATCAAATGAACAAGTTCAATTATATTCGGTCTAGTTCCCAAATTGAAACCAAATTAATTCTTGATGACTTAGGCCTTGCATCCGTATTCCTAACGCGCCGAATAATAATGATGGCGCCGATACCAATGGGCGGTGCTGCAATGTTGCCGGAGGTATTGTCGTATAATGAAACACTCCATCTAACGTACGGTATCCCGCACCGCAATCCATAAAAAATCTAAAGGTCATCGCGTGTCCGCAGCCCCCACAGTCTCCAGCATGCAAACCGCCGCAAGTCGCCCAGTCAGTAATTCTGAGTTCGTCCGTATTCGCTATCGTCATCTGTATTTCATAATTAGAAATATATTGTGTAATCAGCTGTGACGTTTTAGTCACTATGTCTCTGGTCCGTCGATATTGATTATATCCATACTAGGTCCACAGGACGCATGTTAGTAAAGTCACTGCGAGACACTAGTCAGAAGTTCATAATTCATTCCTCAATTCCCGAGGCGAATCCGTCAGTCAGGCGACAATTTATGAAGTAATCAGTGGGTAATAATCACGGGGCTAATCGATGTTATACTAAGCCGATGGTAGGGTATCGTGGTAAGTGATTTCGTACTTTATTTTCTAATAATTTAATATTGTGTTCAAAAACGAAACCATTATTTACTACGTTGAGGTGCATAAACATTTTTCGTAATATTTATTATTTATTTGGGTGATATTGTTATTTTTTTGGATATGCTAATTCCAATACTAGGGAAATTTGAATTGCGAGTTTTTTTATGAATTAAAGGAATTAAGTAAATTAATAGATTAACAAGACACGGGGAATCAGATTGAGTCGATTCACTACTGCGAATGAATCTGGTTATGTCTAATGAAAACTAAGAAATTTTTATTGGGAAGCTACGTCGTACAGTAGTTGGAACATAATTCACAAATCTGTCAAAAAACATTAATTAAATAAGTTATTCCATATCGCCACCAGTGGCGGTCGGTGACTTTTTGTAGAAATATGCTGGATAATAAGTATAAATATACAAATCTACAGACAAGTTCACGAACAACATGCAACTACTGACCAATATACTTTGTAAAATAAGCTCTATAAATCCTTTAGGCTCCGCAATATCAATTACAGATTCAAAATTAAAATGTGTAATCGAAGGATATTCAATGCTTCAATAATTCGGCTTCAGTTATTCGAGACAAACTGTCAAAAATGCGTTAAGACGCGGAAAAAAACAAAATAAAGAGGCGTTACCGTATACATCTGTGTGCGCATGGAATGTTTTTGTTTTCCGTCACCGATGGAAAACATTCCTCTCGCGGTTGAAGAGGGGACATTTTTTTAATAATCGCCGCAAGGTGCGGGTCTATCTATGCGTCCCGTCCGATGGTGCTTCGTCATAAATCGGAAGGGTTTTTAGGTGATGCGTAATGAGCGAAAATATATTATTATTTTTGCTAACCGTCTCTTAGAAACAGACCACACATTCAATAAAAATACAGGCACTAGTTTACTACATAAAAATGGAACCGGCATTCGACTGGATAACTTAGAGGCATTAGAAATAAGGAAACCCAAAAACACTAATAGTAGACTCATAAATAATCAGATAAATTAAAATAAAAGTCCAATCCTTAAATTATTCCCAATAAACAAAGTACACACCCTTCCAGGTCAGCAGGTACCTGCTGATCTCCCACCCTTGGCCCTTCACTCGCCTATTTGTATCAATCCTGAAGAAGCTACGGTAGTAGCGAAACCCGGTCGGATAAAGTATAAATAAAAGTGATGTAAAACAAAGTTATTGTTTTATTTTAAAAATTATAATGTCACATCACCAAGTTACCGCTTCATATGAAAATATTGAAACTTTAGATTAAATAAGATGCTTGATTTTGCTTCTCCTGTGACTGAAATAGTTATTCTTCATTGTAATTAATCTAATAAAATGTTTTTTTCATTCATTTTATGCGTATTAAGAAAGTCGTCCATATATGTATATTTAATCATCGTGATAAACACATTCATCGACTATATTACAGTGGATTAGATAAAATATTTCTTATTAATTTTACATTCATCGACATGTACGAGTATGTTGTTATTTTATTTTATTTTTTTTTGTTTTTTTAATTTTATTTTTTCTTATATTCAAACAACAAACAAAGGAGATGCGACTAAAAATTAAAAACAGTCCACTCCATTCGTAATATGCATGCTTTTCTGTGCATTATATCCATAAGTATTCAGGTCGTTTTTTATACGTTGGACGTTCGTTTCTTTTTCTAAGACAATTGAAATCCATGAGAAGATGTCTCCAAACTGCTAAGACTAGTAAATGTTATATAAAAGTATATAGTATACAGTAGACCCTATAGTAGTAGTCTCCAGTTTGAACTATTGCGATAGTTTGTATGCTGGTCTGCCGAACGTATATTTAAACAGATTGCAAGAAGTGTTCAACACAGCAGCTCTTCTAATATGCGGTGCCACCGAATACTGTCACATCACACCCCTTCTACGTGATTGCCTACTCTGGCTTCGAGTTACAGAAAGAGTTCAGATTAATCTAATCAGTCTTATGGTGTATAAGGAACTGAACAGGCTGACATTATCATACTTGATTGATCACTGCTTGAGGGACAATCTCACTCAGAGGCGACTCACCTTCAGGTCGTTCAAGTCTGATGCGTCGAACAGACTGGATGAAAACTCTCATACGAAGGTTGGCCTACATTCTTGGAATGACTTTCCATTTGGTTTGATGTCAGAAAGCAATTTCGAAACCTTTAAGAAAAATCAAGATGCATAATATAATAAAAATCACACATTTTTATATAAAGCTTACATAGATATGTTTATAAAAATAAAATAATAATAATAGGTGAATGATACATGCCACATAAAATGTAAGAAGTCTTTAGGAGGTGTGGCATTTTTATTGAGGGGGACCAATATCTTTCTTCAGTATGCGTTGATGCTGGAGGCTGGACTGAGGCGGGCCCCCACGATGAGGATGTTCCCGGAGCTGTCTATTCTTTCCCTCATACCTGGCACCCTGTATCTTATAATCCTGGCTCCCCTTTTTTTCTATGTATCATATACCTTATTATGTATTATGCAAATTTATACATTTTCACGTCATCCGAAATACAAAAACACGTTGATTTTTTTTCCACAAAATCATGCACTCATATTATATTATATTATGCACTTGTATATTATGTATCATGTAGATCAGGCTAGCACTATTTTTATTTAAAAAAAGTAGTATCTACAAATTAAAAGCCATTTCGTTTATAACTTCTCTGTGTCATGCACTTATACATTATTATACATACATATATATCATAAATATGTTACACTTATATACCAACTACGTAACATGTTCCTTTTTTGTTAACTTAAAGCCTTTTTTACTTTCTGTACATAAAATCATTTAAATGTTAAAATATGTAAAAGCAAAATACAAATAAAAAACAAGTGATGCAAAACTGAAAACTCGCCCTTCCGTGAACATACTGGAAGCGCTGCAGTATCTGGGGAGGCCGAACATTACGCGGAAGGCTTTATTATATTGGACACGAAGTATTTCCACACTGCTCTCTTTGTAGTTTGACCAGAGTTCTTACGTGTACAACGTTGCGCAGAAGGCAAGGAAGAGAGTCCCTTTTGCAGCGGTGCTGTAAAGGCGAAATCTTCTGCTAATGATGCATGCTCGCCTTTACGCTTAGAACCCTTTTAGGTATTTTACTTACTAAATGCCAATCAGAAAAATTGACCTTTTATTAGAATTATTGTCAAATCTGAGTACAGCATTCGAAGACTGCGGGAACTGAATACGCACGGTACGGATACGGAATAAAATATAGAATCCACACTGCTGCTGACATCTGTATTTATGGGCTTAGATGTTCGAGCAATGTATTTTTTGTTTTGCGAAGTTTTGCGAAGGGCCACCTCAAGTGTTCTAACTAACCTAACCTAATATGTAATTAACCGCATTCAATTTCATATACCTACGAGAGCAACTCGTTCCAAAATCCTTTTTAAATGTAACAACACCAGGACTGAGCATTACAAACACTCGCTTGTACCTATTTTACATGAAGTTAGTAATAGATACGCAGATGTAGCGGATCTATTTAACTGCACGGAAGGTAAGTACAAGAAGGCTATACTATCATATCTTTTCAATCAATATTAATATAACAATTATTTTTATAAACAATAATTATTAGCCTGAAACACTCATCCAAATTGAAAAAAAAAACCTTTCCGAGCAAAGATAAATGTCGCCGACAGGACACGAACCTGCACTCTTCTGATGTCCGGTCAGATGCTCTACCTGTCGGCGACATTTATCTTTGCTCTGAAAGGTTTTTTTCAATTTGGATGAGTGTTTCAGGCTAATAATTATTGCTTATAAAAATAATTGTTACCCTTTGCGCTATGCAAAAAAATCTTGTCTTAAGTTTTTAAGAACTTTAGTTTATCAATTAATAAATATTAATATAACTTAAGTTTACTATATATTTTATATGTATGCATATCTCTTACTTTTATATCCTTCATGGACTGTTATTCTTTAAATACTCTCTGATGTCATTGTACGACCTAATGCCACATTTAATAGTTACTTTTTAAAAAATTATTTGTACTATATTCTTATGCTTGTAGTTAACTTTGACATGTAATTATTGTTTATGATATATATATACTGTTGATATCAAATAAATAAATATAATTGGAAAATAACAAATACATTTCATAGTATTTATTTTTATTTTTTTATATGAATACAGCACAAGGGTCCCAACTGCTCCTAACCGTCTGGATTGGGACTATGCCATCCCCAATTAGGGAATGTTGCGAGGCTGATGGTATTGGGGAGGGCAAGGAGAAGAGGAAGAGGAAGGTGGGGAAACACCTGGCTATTCAGATTTGGTCACCAAACACGGCTAAAAGCCATTTCAAGCAACGTTTCAATTCTGAATGGTCGTCTTTCACCAGGGCGATACTGAGAGTATCTTCCACTCTCGTGCGAAAATATACTATATATTATTTTTAAATAAATTAATTGTGAAAAAACACAAATTAATTAAATAAAATTTATTTGCGCACGCCGCGATTTGAACCCGCGACCTTCGGATTCGTAGTCGAGAGCCTTACCCCTCGACCGTGGAGGCCGTCAACTACAAGTATATCTGTTTTATAGTATATATATATAAATGCAGATTAAAACTATGACATAAAATATTTATGAGCAACATACTCACTTACACGCACAATTTCGAGTATTATAAAACAAGTTAGAATAAATTAAGGGTATAAATAATCCAATGTAAGTACAAATATCAAAAGAGCAAGAAAATCTAGACAAAATAACCTTACCTAATATAATTAGAAAATAACATATACATTACATGCAAGCAAATTGAAAACATAATTTTAAATATTCACGAGTAGCAGACTCACTAATAAGAACATTTTAGATATTATAATATAACAATTTAGAAGCTAAGGGTGTAAATAATCAAATATAAAGTAGGTACAAATAACAACAGAGAAAGGGAATATTATATGACATTGCATACATGCTTCTTAACTGTATACTAAGGGCATTAAATAACAAGGAGGAGAAAACCGCAACTAAATAAGTAATGGATGATCAAAAGAATTGAAATTCTATTTCTACGTCCATAAAGATATGTTTTATATTTGATAGAATAGGATACGTATTAAGATTCGCCCAGTGCGTCGTTCCGTTGTGTCTGTTAAGTCTCTGAGGACGGGACGATGTCTTAAAATTACAGCAAGTAGTTGTGTTTACAGCTATATAAAAAAAATAGGTCCATAGCCTTTCATTCCGAATAAACAATAATTTTTTTTATTCTAAAACACAAGGGATGTGGAGCATTCAAAGCGTGTGCAGAGCTACAGATCTTGCTCGCCACATTTATAAGAAATTTACCCAAGTTCACTTTGGCAATTTTACAAGAGAATCGAAAAACTAAGTTTTAAAATCTTGAGTTACACTTTGGAGCTACTCTGAACACTTAATTTTTTTTTGCTTCGTTTTAAGATAAATAATACGGAACAATTTTAAACTGTTTTCATTTTAAGTACGAAGAATTTTTAGAATCAATCGAACATCAAAGTTATGAGAAATTCTGTAAAAAAAAAGTTAAGCAGTGATTTCATAACAAATAAAAATAAGTACATACTATATTTAGGTCGACAGACATGGACCACTGTTCGCTTTCAAAGGTGAGAAGACGATTATTTGTCTTCGCCTCGTAGCGCACTGTGACATCAGATCATTTTGAAAATAAAAAGATTTATTAGTGAAACCAAATGGTTTGAAAGCAAATAATATGTTTTATTACTGTAAATATTATTAGACTACACGAGCTAATAACAGAAATCTTTCTATACTCACTTGGACCACTGTGCTGTATACAAATATATCAATGATATTCAACAAAAAATGCAACTCATTCAGTTGCTTTTCCTCAATAAACACTGTACTAATTATGGGTGCCACTCTCCACTATCCAGAATGTCGAGATTTTTTAACTCAAGCCAGGGCCTTGAAATTTTTGGTACCAGTATTAATGACTTTTGTAGGGCTTTACGAAATTAAAAATCAATTTTTAATTATTAGTTATTTTTATTGAGATTTAAAAACCTCATTTTAATATTTAATCATTGTAGAAAATAATATTAACATAACCTAAATGAAACACGAAAAGGAAAAAAAAACCTCAGAAAATGAAAAGAAAATTGTTCTTTCTAATCATTATAAGGATAGCTGCCAATAAATATGGGATAAAAAATGGTGAATAATATTAACAAATCTTGAATTTGATATGATATCGATGAAGATGACATAAACTGAACTGGTCTCATTACCTAAGTTGGTTAAGCGGTTGCCCCGGATAGGCAGAGGTCCCGGGTTCGACTCCCAGATGCGACTGAAATCTATTTATGTTCTGTCGTTTTTTTTCCGTTTTCATGTTTCAATTAGGTTATGTTAATATTGTTTTGTACAATGATTTTCTAAGATTTTTATTTAGAATGTCTAAAATCATGGACTCTACTAAAACTATGTTTAGGCTTTGGCTTGAATGTTCTCTCAAATGAATATGTTTGTCCTCTCTTTGTAATTGCTTCATTATTTTATTATGTATTATTTTTCTGTAGTTCTTGTTTATTTCATTTCGTGTGATTGGACATTGGTACGTAAATAAATAAATACAATCTGCTATAATAATGCCTTTTTTATTTCGGTGTCTTTTCGGTTTCACGTTTCATTCCGAGAGTTGTTAATAATATCTTCAATGATTAAAATATATTACGTAAAGAATTATTATAACTTCCATAAGTTATTCAAAAATTGGTAATTATTTTCCTAGAGTCTCCCGTGTGGTTTAATGTGAAAAGAGATGAAATCTAATTTCGTTAAAAATCAATGACCCGGTAAAACACATTTTTAAATCAATAGTAAAAACAATCTCATATTTTTAAACACAAATCATATTAAATACGTTTATTTACGTAACCCCTTAAAAGGCGGCACGTTTTCATGCGTTTGGTCGTCATTAAAACGATGTATTTTATTTACCTCACGGGAAAACCTCGTTGGCACATGAGCGTCGAGATTTCACTATATTTACCTTGAAGGGCTTATTTGACGGACACTATTGAATTACCGCGACCCACCCGGCGAAAGGAGAAGGGAAAGGGAGGGTTTGGGAAAAGGGAACCTTAAAAAGGTTTTCAGATGTGACAAAGCGTTTTTATGCGTCCAAACATCATTAATGAAAATAAGAAAACCGCCTTTAAATGTGTTTTTTACATACGCAATGAAAAGGGTGTGAGCTGTGAATGACGTGTTCTAAGGGTTGATAAATTAAGGAAATGAAAAATGTTGTAAAATTTTAAGTACCTATTTATACATAAGTGGAGTTGTGCGACGAAGATCGCCTCTCTGTCAGGCGATCTCTTTAGTAATCTCAAAATTGAACACTTATGGCCGTTCTTTTTTTTAATGATCAATCTGAGGCACCGATCAACTAAGTGTTTTGTTCAGCATTCGATCTCTTTGCCTGTTTTCAAGCATCTTTTATTCTAAATTGTTTATGGAGGTGCCCGACCACTTTTGTAGACTATAAAATAGTGCCCGCCCATTTTCAGAGAAGTACATATGACCTTTTACGTTTATCATTCGTGAAAAAACAAGACGAATCAGCTCATAATAAGTAAAATAAGTAAGGTTCTCTTCAGTTTTATTGAAAATATATTAAAAAAACATGTTGTGACATTTGAAAACGGAAACGGTCAGTCAATATTTGAATCGCGTAAAATAGATCGTAAACTAATAACGAAATTCGGCATTTTGGTGAAGTTTGCTCACCATGCGGATACTTTTTATAACTAGTCTTCTGCTGAGGGGAACTTAATCCACAAAAATCGATATCCTATATTGATCGTAAAGTTGATCGAGAATTTCGAAGGGAAGAGCGTATTTGTGCATTTGAACAATGTTGAGGCAAAATTTCGGCTCAACAGTTACTCAGTAGGGTTGGGAAGAACGGCCGCAAGCATACTTAAAATACCTACCTCAATCTAGGAATAACTTACTTTGAACTTCTCATTACCAAGAGGGGTAGTGAGTCTCTTAAATTATCTTCTTTGTATTTTTTATTTTTGGGGTATAAAGCCGTGTTCATCGGTCACTTACTTCACAAATAATGTGTGCAATTACATGCATCTCCCTTACCCCCTTCCCCCCATCTATTAATGTTCCTCGATCCTATGCGTAATCGTTCGCAAATTCTTTTACATACAATAGCAACTACAAAACCATTCTGATAATTACTATCAGGATTGGTTCCATCCGCATGCGACATGCTGCGCTTCCTCCTTCTGCAGCCGACGTTCCGGATAGTGTTAAAGTGTCCATCATCAGGGCAGATTTGTATATTGTGGTGTAGTGTGTATTTATGTGTGTAGAAGTGATTATTATATATTATGTGAGCGTTTACCCTCTTGGGGCTGGTATTTCAATATAATAATAATTATTATTTTTAGTATACTTTACGTGGTTGTCGGCGTTGAGTTTTTGTACACCCGTCAAGTACTTTGTTTTTCAAGTAACTGTTTAATGGATTTCAATTGCTTCCATAATTACCCGTATGCTAACGATATGTGTTCATACTAACATAACACAACTGCTGACCCTGTACAAATCGCAAGTGCGCCCCACTGTAGAATTTGGCAGCCACCTCTAATCGGAAATCCCAAAATATCTGAAATCCTTGACTCTATGCAGAAACGGGCGGTCCGTTTGATAGATTCGCCTATTTTAACAAACGGATTGCAATATTTGAAGCACTGACGTCAGGTGGGAATGCTATCCTTGGTATTTTAATGGAAGATTCTCTGATGAATTAGCCTCATTGACCCCTTTGATACCGGTGCATAGTCGGGGCACGTTGTGTTTCCTCAATCCTACAACATGGGTCTCTTCAAGACCCGAGTTCACTCCTTCCTATCCTCTAAAAGACCCTCCATACAGCATCCGCAAAGATGATAAAGGCCTTGTGGGAAATTACTTCCCTCAGGGTCTCCTGTGTGGAGTTACTGTAAAAAAAAATAATAACTGCGCGGGCGCAGACGTCACCAGTGGCCACCAGCACCGTCAAAATATTCCAACCAATAATCTACACTGTAATAAGAATTTGTTCATAAATAATGTAATCAAGTAATGTTGTCGTGTCTGCACTGTGCTGTTCTGCACTGCGCGGTGCTGGTAGATGTGAAGAGATCTTTAGAATCAGATTTTCTGATCTACCCCACTAAATTACCTCATTTAACGGTTACTAATAATACCGTAGACTGTAGAGCCATTAGTGCTGGTATTATGTTGCTTAAATAGCCGTTTGGACTAAAATTAACGAGATGTAATAATCATTAAAGGATTTTGTAGATTTCCGATTTATATCGAGCAAATATATTGAATGAAATCTGTTTATTAGTCTTATTGTTCTATTGGGATAAGTGGGACTTTCATCATGTAGTATAAATTTTATCTCTCTTGATTTATGCATTATCAGCGACCGCTATTATCAATAAAATCTCAGCGGCGACTAACGGCCGTTCTTACCATCCCTACTGAGCAACTGTTGAGCCGAAAGCTTGCCTCAACACTGTTCAAATGTACAAATACGCTTTTCGAATTTACGATCAATTTAGGATATCGATTTTTGTGGATTAAGTTCGCCTCAACCGAGGACTAGTAATAAAAAGTGTCAACAGGGTGAACAAACGTCACCGAAATGTCATTATTAGTTTACGATCTATTTTACGCGATTCAAATATTGAATGACAAAGATTTAATTCCATGTACGAATATCAAAACATCTTTTTGTATGTTTTAAATAAAGCTAAAGAGAACTTATCTTACTTCTTATATACTTATTTTACTTATTATAAGCTACGTTTTGTCTTGTTTTTTCACG
>JAHDVE020006674.1:0-37908 GCA_022606495.2 Halesus radiatus
AAAACAACGGAAGCAGAAAGTGTATTGTCGTTCGACAAATTTCTTAGCGCTCATCAGTATTATTATTCAACCACAATGTCATTCCGAATTTGGATGCATATCTTATGGCAAACACAATTACACTTAACATTGGTAACATCGCTTGACTGACATAATACCTGTACTGCATCCAAATTCATTTTACGTACTATGCACAGTTTTTCATAGATATACCCATTTATATTTTGGGCAGAGCGTGACATTTCAATTAGGAACTAACCTTTTTTTAAATTATGCAGGTAGGTCGCATCCTACCCTCCATTGGCGTTAAATTTTATTGTCCTTAATCGAAATTAGATTTTTTTTAAAGAGTCTTGATTTTCGTAATATAACCGACTTGAAATGGATAATATTTGTAACAGTGAGTGCAGTAAATTCAGTACCAAACTAGCAGTAACTATCAGTTTTACTAGTTATAGTATCATATCTTATCTCATACATTTTACTATCATATCTAATCGTATTTAATCATTTTTCAAACGTGCTCTAATGCGGTAAATCAAATGGACAGAGTGAAGCGGGATAAAGTGAAAATATTAAAAATATTCTGAAAAGTCTCCCAACGTTTTCCGCATTGGCGTGGTAAAACCAAACAAAATAAGAACATAGGAAGTCGTGCTTAATGATCCATTACAAGTTATAAAAAAATATAACCCTGGCAAATTTAATCGTACCAAACTCCTCTGCAAAGGCACTATCTTATCAGTGTGTGCAAAAATGTACCAATCTGAAGATGGACGTGAAAGTTTGAAACCGGTCCAGTCAAAAAATAAAGTGGATTAAATTTTTAAACCGTTTTTATCATTCATTATTTTTTTATTGTATAATATTAATTATATACAGTGGGAACTTATACCCGCTAAGCCACTGCAAGTAGCTTGTCAGCAGGAGTTTATTTCAGCTTTAAAATATAATACAACAATAAATTACAATCATCATACAAATGTAGGGCAAAATTATTATATTTAGGCGCATGCATGTTGTGATCAATGTACATAAGTTGAAAAAAAAAATTAAAAAGAAAAAATAATGGATAAAGCATTACAGTTTTGTTATTGAGATACTAGAGTCCAATTTTATAACACCGATTTAAATAATATTATAAAAATGTCAATATCATAAAAAATATCAAAATTATGAAAGTTCCAATATTATAAAAATATCAATATTATAAAAATATCAATATTATAAAAATATCATTATTATAAAAAATATCGATATTATAAAAATATCAATATTAAATATCAACATTTTAAACATCAACATTATAAAATTACCGATATTATAAAAATATCAATATTATAAAAACATCAATATTTTATAAAATATCAACATTTTAAACATCAACATTATAAAATTACCGATATTATAAAAATATCAAAATTATAAAAACATCAATATTTTATAAAATATCAACATTTTAAACATCAACATTATAAAATTACCAAATTATAAAAATATCAATATTATAAAAATACGAATATTATAAAAATACCAACATTGTAAAAAATATCAATATTATAAAAATATCAACATTATAAAAACATTAATATTATAAAAATATAAATATTACTTAAATATCAGAAATATCAAAGCATCTGTAAGTATTAAGTAAATTGAGAAATAAAATTTAAAAAATATGTATACATATATACATAAAACAGCAGTACAGGTTGGTTACAATGAGGATAGACTTAAATATAATAGTAACACCGTAACAGTAAATACACCAGATATCGAGGAGCTATATAACCAAGGAGATCGTCATATTTGTTACCATCAAATAAATGGTAACAAATATGACGATCGGAAATATAATATTTTTAAAGTGCGTAATTCTGTCAGGTTCCAATATCTTTTCCAAGATCATTCGCGAAGCGAATGACATTCATTAAAATTATCAATATTTGCATCGTTTTAACAAGAGAAAAGCTCAATGTTAAGTAAGTTACCAATTACGTCATTATTTACTTTAAAAATAATTAGTTAGTAAGTATTAGTAAATATTATATACATGTTGACATTTTCTACAAGTCACGGCAGGTGTGGCATAGAGGAGAGTCGTTAGGGCGTTAGTCGTTAGTCGTTTTTTTCTTTATTGATATAATATAATGACTGGTTAGTTGCTGTGTGTTCCAAAGCGACGGTTTCCCATTCCGGCGTCGCGGGTTCAATCCCCTGCCTAGCTCAGACCTCCACCATGGCATTACGCTTAACTCGTACGCTGCCGATCACTGACATGGGATTGCATCGTTGTCTTCCCAGGTGGCGCTCTTTCCCAAGGGCAGACCAAGCCAAATAACTTTTTTACGCAAACAAAAAGTAGCGTAATATGTCAATCTTTCACAGTACAAAGCTGGTAGCGAACGTGTATGTTTTCCACTAACTGTCTATATGAACGTAGGATCATATGGCTTATAATAAATGGAATTTTAAAAAACAACAACAAAAAGTGGCATTCGTCAATCTTACATAATACAAATACGGCAGTGAACGAGTTAAATGATGAAAGCGGGAGGAAAACGACAACAAAAGATGGCATACGTTAATCTTATATAATACAAAGACGGCAGTGAACGAGTTAAAATGATAAAAGCAGGAGGAATTCAGATATTGCTGGATTATTCGTTACCAGGAGCGCAATTCCCGTTCTTTTTAAGGAAGATTCATTATCATTTTCCTTGGACTTATTGCTTAACTCCTATTCTGTTTCTCTCGGGTGAAAGCTTTCAGCAGTCGTTAAGCGAATGACATTCATTAAAATTTTCAATATTTGCATCGTTTTAACAAGAGAAAAGCTCAATGTTAAGTAAGTTACCAATTACGTCATTATTTACTTTAAAAATAATTAGTTAGTAAGTATTAGTAAATATTATATAGATGTTGACATTTTCTACAATTCACGGCAGGCGTGGCATAGAGGAGAGTCGTTAGGGCCCACCGAGTCCAATGAATCCGATTCCGAATGCGGTGGACTTACTCCGAGTTCACAAATCCGAATTCACTCGTTCCGAACTCACACTCAAGGAACGATAAGTCAGAAACGAAAAGCGACCCTAATCAATAGTGCAATATGTACGATTTTTGTTTCCGGAACGGCGGGCCGTGCGAACCTAAACGAACGAAGACCGAGTCCGAGGAATCGAGTCCGTATAGCTAAACTCGGAATTGGATCCAAGTTCGTAAAATAAGTTGAATCATCCACCTCTTCGGTTGGCATAGATTAACCACGACTGAAAATTTAAGAACTAGAGACAAAAAAGGTCATTACTATTTAGTGAGATGTGTACTTTTTTACAAAACGTAATACTGCCTTAAAATGCTTGTTTATGCTATTTAAAAATAAAATAAAAAATTATGAAAATGCATTATAATATAATGTAATTGTTTTTTTAATGTTTTGGTTCAAAACCTTGTGTCACTTGAAGATATTTCATCAATTTGTGTTTTCAAATAATCTCTTGACAATCTATTTTGGATATTTTTTACTATGTCTCACCGGAATTCTGCAATTAATCAAGAAGTTCCTAAGCCTAAGGAAAAAAGATAAGGAATCTTCCTTAAAAACAACGGGAATTGCGCTCCGGGTATTTTAATTGTCTTTCTTTAATACTTTACTTTCAAATGTAGCCAAATATAACGGGTAGGTACCGTTATATTTGGCTACATTTGAAAGCGCCGTTTTCGTGAGAAAATCACCTTAAAGGCGCGGCAAACTATGTAATTTTATTCCGTTTTATGAACACATTTAAGTTAATATGAAGTTTAGTGGAAACTACTTATATTTAAGAACTTATGAAAATTTCAGTGGTAGGTGGTGTACCGGTATAGCAGTGGCGTGTATTGCTGTATTACCAAAGGTAGGCTGTGTGAAGTTTTTTCAAGTTTGAGTATGAATTTTGAATAGAATATCTGAAAATCGTCTTTGTATTAACATCTTCCACTGATTGTAATGGCCAACTGAATAAATGGACGTAATTCCTTATCAAATTCATGGAAAAAAACATTTTGTTCCAAAATTTGCCACATTCGTTAAAATTTCTAATTTTTTTCTTAAGGTAGGCACAGCTTTTCAGCCTTTGCGGACGGCACGCCACTGCTGTATAAACTTGGTTTGATTCTAACAATCTAACAAAATACTATAAATTATAATACACGTATTTAAAAAATATATATAAGCAATTTCGCACAAAATCGCTAAAATTAATATAGAATGGAAAATTATTTGAACAAACAGGAAACCAACCTGTATTTATTCCAGATAATAATTGTTTGGCTGTCCTTCCATGGCCTCGCGATATCCGCTCTCAGCGCCAATTCGGTTATAAAGTACTCGTAATTCCACCAATCAACAATTCCGATTAAAAGAGCTATGAATTCATTATAGTACCGACATTATATAGCAATTGTAGAGCAATGATGCGACGTAATGATAAAAATGTAAAAAAGGCTTTAATCCACCTTGATTAGTCTGGAAAATTTAGTTAATCTGTTAAAGTGAAAAAAATACGTCGAACGTCATACTTTTACAACCAAAATATGACATTTTTATTTATTTATTCACTTGTATTTGTTCACCATTTTTATAATATAAGCAATATTTTATTATATGTATAAGGATGTGTAGGTACTGTAAATTATTAAAATATGATTGTGTATCGTCAACACCTCACTAAGAGAACCTGTACTGAGGTGTTCATGTTTGCTTATTTTAATACCTTTTGTTTTGTTTTTTTGTTTATTTTGATCTCCAGTTTTATCTCCCATATTTAACTCAGTTCATTGATGCCATCGTGAAATATGGTATTATCGAACAAGTTACACAAATCTGTACTCTAATTCGTCAACTCTTTATGTTTTCGTGGATTTTATGTGACGAATTTCCCCCAGCTTCGAATTTCATTTGAAATAATATTAATATTTATTACACGCAAGTTTCTATTATTATTTCGCGAGCGTCATTGAATGATATTGATCACACTGCATACGGCGATACGTAACACGCAAAATAACAATAAAACTATGAAAATGTTACGTAAGCGTATTATTATAAGCATTGTGGTGACCGAATACAGCAGCACCAGGATAAACGCTCGCTACTCGCGACGCATCATCCAATTAGAATTCAATATGAACACCGCGACGATTCGAGCTAGTGGAATGATAATTATTCCTTCCTGAATAAACATCTTAAATAATGCTCCAGCGTTCGCTTCCACATTCATTGAATATTACATAAAGAAATAAAGGTTTTAATGTTAATCGTAACAAAATCTAAAGTGACGTTAAACTGAGTTATTTATTGTTTTTTGTGTTTAATTCGTAGAACTCCATTTAATTTTTTTAAAACTAACTAACTAACCATCACGCCATTTCTCCGCAGGGGTGGGCAAAGAGGACAGACCGCCAAACAACTCGATCTTGGCATACACTTCTTGCTTCATTCACATTCATACAACGCCTCATACATTCTCTTCTGTTATTCCGACTTCTGACATGTCCCGACTCGAGTATTTGATTGACTCGATCGTGCCATGTCTTCCTCTGGCGTCCCCGGCTTCTTCTTCCATTCACCGTTTTCACGTTTTACCACACATTCGTCTCAGAGTTCTCATTTCTATAGCATTCAGTCTACTTTCATCCTTCCTCTGCCAGTTTCATGCCTTAGGGTTTTTTTTTAAATTTAATGTAAATCAAATTTAATAATGTTATTATTAAGTTCTGCAAGCATTTTTAGTTTTTATTATTGTGACAGCTGTTTCGGCGTTGAAGGCCATTTCAAACTGTTGGACAGTTTTAAATTTGATTTAGATTAAATAAAAAATAAAAATAAATTTACTGAGTTATTCATTGCCTGACATTAACGCCTATGACACTAACAAATGTCCCGATTAGAACCCACGTGGTTTTCATTGGTTGACTACCGCTTGATTTATAACAACAATGAACAATAAATGACCTTCTATCACAAATATTATTTGTAGTAAATTACATTGAAAATATTCGAAGCGCGAATTGCAATATTTTACTTTTCCGCATTGTAATGAAAATTCGTTGAAAAAACATTTTAAAGGTCGTCCCCATTTACCACTATGCTTTGATATTGAATGTATATAAATTTTATTTAATCACGTTTTTTATAATCTCATTTAACGTAAAATGGGTGCTTTTGAAACCCGTTAATAATGTATTTTTTCTCTTAATTTTTTTCTTGCATGATTTGGGACGTTCAGTTTATATTCGATCCATCACGAAACACAAACGTTGAACAATACAGTTCATTTTTCCTAGTATTATGACAATTGAAAACTAATTTTACTAAAGATTTTCAAAAATCATACCTTTAACAGATATCAAATAACTATGTAAGCCTCAGATACCTTTTTCAAAAACATCCTTAACCTACCCGATATATTAATATCTCATTCAAAGAACTGGATCTTCCTGATTTTTTTGGTATTTTCGATCCATCTCTTGCTATCTCTACGTATATGTACATAGTAGTCTATCAGTAGGTTCTGATCCTGTTATTATCACGTACGGACGTGTCGTTGTCCGCCCTATTTCTGCAATGAATATCTTGTACTAAACCATCCAAAATGGCAGACCCTACGCTTCGCGACCTAATGAATATAGTCACCGAACAGACTGCAGTGTTGAAAGATGTTTTAGAGCGAGTGAAACAACTCAAAAACGTTATTACTTCCAAGTTAACTATTTGTGATAGTGCGCGAAGTGTCAACAGTGACATTGCAGTAACGGCCGGTCGCTCTTTGGTAATCCCGAACTTTCGAACGCGCAGCCGAAGTTACGAGTGAGCTGTTCCGTCCGCCACTGGAGCTGGCTGTATGCGCTCCGCCGGTTCTCACTTCGGAATTTACGAGTATTGCCGAACGCACAGCCGAAGCTACAAGCAAGCAGTGCCGTCCGCCGGTCTCAGCGTCCGCTCAGCTGTCGCTGCCCGACTCGTTCCCCTCACTCCCCGCTGTTGTAAACAAAATCATAAACAACACTCGTGAAATGCCGCCTGTCATTCGCAAGATGACAACCAGATCTGCAAATAAAACCCAGGATACAGGCAAGATGGATGTTGGGGTGCAATCTTCGACATCTCCTGCTTCACAGATTGTATCTGCTTCGCTATTGAAGATTACAAAGCAGCCGTCTACATCGACTGCAATTGATTGAATTACAAGGATTAAGAAGTTTCTACCGTCTTTACCACCCACATCAGTAACATCTGACGCTCCGACTACTAAAGAGACAGTTACAGCTGATGCCATCATTTTACAACCCTCTGGTCCATCTAAACCACTTGAATAGACCAAAATTACAAATCCGTCACCGTAAGGGGTAGCAAAAAAATGTGTGCAATGGAGGCACCAACGAACATTTTTTTTCACTGTTACCCCTTACATTCTGACACCTCTTGCAATGACATGTCGCTTTACCTTAATTCGCTAGTAAATACCGTTTCGTTTGCAATAGCAAAAATTAAATCAAAGGGTGAGTACTCATCTTTTAAAATTGGCATGCCTCGGTCAACCGTTTCCGAGGTTTTGAAATCAAAACACTGGCCGCGCGGCACATTCATCAAAGAATGGCAAGTTAGGCTGGCGGCGCCGCAACTTCCAGCTGTCGTGGTCGGCAGCAGCTGACTGGACTTTTATTACCAGAATGTTCGGGGGTTGAAAACTAAATGCTCGCATTTCTACAATAATGTTGCGGCCGGTGACAATGATGTCTTAGCGCTAACTGAGACTTGGTTGAATGCGGGTGTTTTAACCTCTGAGCTTTTTGGTGGTGACTTCTTAGTTTTTAGAAGGGATCGAGACAATGGAGGTGGCTACAGGCAGGGTGGCGGTTGTCTCCTTGCCTTTAAGGGCGTGGAAGGGTTAAAGGTCGAACGCATCCACGCCCTAGAAACTGAGCAAGAGGATTTATGGGTAAAAGTATCTTGCAAACTGTCTGTCACATACACTTGCGTAGTTTATTTCCCGCCTAGCAGTAGGTGGGAAGTATTTAAGAATTTTTTTGACAAAATATACGCTAATTTTGATGAAATTGATAAAAAGAATATTATTATACTGGGAGATTTTAATTTGCATTCCGCTCGGGACGCCTCTAAGGTGGAATCCGACTTTGAATACCTATGCGCAGTCTTTGGTCTTTCACAGTTTAATAATATTCAAAATTCCAATTCCA
This sequence comes from Halesus radiatus, assembly GCA_022606495.2. Lineage (NCBI taxonomy): Eukaryota > Metazoa > Arthropoda > Insecta > Trichoptera > Limnephilidae > Halesus > Halesus radiatus. The sequence goes on from JAHDVE020006674.1 coordinate 8,245, forward strand.
GAATCCTTGACTTTGTTCTGTGTAATGCCATTCTTGAGGTGAGACGTTGTGTTTTTCCACTGTTGCTGGAGGATAGCTATCATCCGGCCATTGAATTCCAGTCCAGTTTGATCAGATCGCCCTTAAAAAGTAATAGAGCCCCAACCCTTGTAAGTAAAATCTCAAGGGGGTGGAATTTCAACAAAGGTGATCTCACCGGCTTGTACGATTCGATGAGCCGGGTGGACTGGCAAAACCTCTTCACTTTTGCTACAGTGGATGAGGCGGCGCAATATTTCTACACTTGTATTTACGATGTATTTGATTCATGTTTTCCCAAAAAAATTGCAGGCGGTGGTGGTCGCAAATATCCGATGTCGTTTTGAGTATAGAAATCAAGAATACCCATCATACACGTTGGAAGGCAGGAGGACTTCAGAGTGAATACGATCTGTTTAGTTTTTACCGGGCATTGGTTAGGCGCGAGGTTCGAGTGGCCTATGGATCCTACGTGTCTGAAATCGAAGGTAACATCATGCACGATCCCAAGATGTTCTGGCATTACATAAAAACCCTTCGGAAGGATGGTGGTCTTGAAGATACCACGATGAAAAGTAATCAAAAATTTCATGGCTCGGGTGTGGCTAACGCGTTTGCTGATCATTTTCAATCGGTCTACAGTAGAGGCCCTCCTCTTCTAGATATTAATAATATGGCCGCATTTAATACCAGAGGAGCCTCTAACGTTGACTTATGTATATTTACGGAATCTAATGTTATGAATGCCATAAGACACGTGAAGAACTCGCACTCTATCGGCCCCGACTTCGTTCCCGTATTCTTTATTAAAGGGTGCGCTGAATTCCTTAAAGCACCTTTATCTTTTATATTTAATCTAGCTATTAGTACCTCCACTTCTCCAGTATTCTGGAAAATTTCAAAAATATGTCCTATTTTTAAAAATGGTTCCAAAAAGTCAATCAGACCTGTTGCCATACTTTCAGCTCCTGCTAAACTATTTTAAAAATTAATCTATAATTTCATTGTACCTCAAATAGACGCATATATTATCCCCGAACAGCATGGTTTCAGAAAAGGAAGATCTACGGAAACCAATCTGATGGTTTTCACTGACTATGTTGCTAGGTCCCTAGATAATGGATATCAAGTAGACTGTTCGTATAATGATTTCTCCAAAGCCATTGATACCGTGAATCACGATATCTTACTAACAAAACTTGCCCAAATGGGTTTCTCCCTTCGTATGCTTAAGTTTTTTAGAAGTTACCTCAAAAACCGGAAGCAATTTTTCACACACGGAATTTTTCAATCCGCTGATTTTCTTGTTTTTTCTGGGGTCCCCCAAGGGTCAATCCTCGGGCCTCTTCGCTTCTCTATTTTGATTAATGACTTTGCTAAAGTCATCCGTTTTTCTCGCTTTCTCCTTTTCGCTGACGATCTCAAATTACTTCTACTGATTAGAAATATTTTGGATTTCCTACGTCTTTAAGCTGACATTGATAACATCTCTGAATGGAGCCTACGAAATCAGGTTCATTTCAATATCTCAAAATGCATAGTCCTGTCTTTCACCAGAGCATTTAGTCTCACCTACCACAGATATACTATGCTCAGTCATAATCGCAAACGTGTTTCTACTATAAAGGATCTTGGAATCGTGTATGAAAGTAAACTTACGTTTCGTGTTCATATTGAAGGGATATGTCAATCTGCATTAAAAATGTTAGGATTTGTCATTCGGACCGTGAGGGTTTTTCGGGATACCCGTACTCTCAGAATATTATACTTCTCTTTAGTCCGTAGTAGGCTGGAGAGTGGGTCGGCGATTTGGAATCCTCACGAGACGGGGTACTCCCTCATGTTAGATAGGGTTCAGAAAAAGTTTTTGAGATTTCTTTACATGAGGGAGTACGGACTCTATCCGTGGCTTTATCCAACTAACTTTCTTCTGGGCATGCTCGGATTTCACTCCATGCAGCTCAGAAGAGAGGGATATGCCGCTACCTACTTTTTTAGACTACTGCGAGGCTCTATAGAGATTTCAGCTATTTTGGAACGCATAAGTCTTTATTTTCCCGATGACCATCTAAGACAGCGTCGTCATAGATTATTATATCTTCCTACCTGTAGGACCAACCTGCCAATGGTTCTCCCGGTGGGGAGGAGTATATTGCTCCTGAAAAAAATCTCACAGGATATCGACATATTTTGCGTCAGTGAGGAGAGATTCAAAAGGGAAATTCTATTGATTCTTGAAAGAATCTCTTCTCATTGACGCGATCTTCACCACTGCCTGAATTTATTTAAATATTTCTGAATTTATTTTTTTATTTTTAGTATATTTCTTTTTCCTTGTACATGAAAATTTGGAAAATATTTTTGTTTTACAAATATTAAATAGGTACCTGTAATTTCTCTTACGCATTAAATATAAATTATTTGTAATGTATTAGAATTTAAATTTTTTAAAATATTATTATTATTATCACTACTCATAAAGTATTATTTTCGCAAGAAATTAAAACTTGTTAATAAACCAGTTTTTTTAGTGATAAGAGCGGAATAGCTAATTATAGACCAACACTTATATTGTCGTCTTAGGAACAGTATTAAAAAATATGTTACTTTAGGAAAACTTCCACAGGAAATCGCTATCAAATAAAAAATAATACGATGCGCACTGAATTCAGTGAAGTGCGTCATAAAATCTTAAGTGGCTCGCAAACATTTGATTTGAGAAAAATTTCCAGAAAACCTTATTAGTTAAGTAGTTACTTACCGTGCGGAACACTGCCTCAATATATAAATAAAGCCTTATCAAACACGTGCAATGCTGCCAACGAGATCCTCAGGGTTCCCATTTGGGACCTATTTAATTTAGTGTTTGTCTTTTATCCTCAAAACATTAAAACGACATCAAAATAATGATAACTATAGTGATATTACTTATCGAGATGTAGAATATTCATGAATCAAAAACATTAATGCTGTATAATAATATGTTACAGTTCGATACGAAGGTGTAATACAGATGATTTTACATGACTAACCTTTAAATCTAATAATCCTTTAAAGTTATTAGCGATTTAAATTGGGAGCCTTGTTGGACGAAAACTCAGTGTCATAAATTTCAGTGATTTTATAGACTACAGTGGAGGTAAATATGCTCGTGCGTTAAAAAATGATAAAAGAACGTGTAACAAAATAATTTTAATTTTTTGTATATTTTCGGCATTCACTATATAGCCGAGACATTTTGTTTGGAAGTTTTATTTACTATTTTTTAGTTTAAACTTAGCGTTCTTATAACTTTAAAGTTTTAATAACGCTAGTGAATGAGACACAGTTGTGTCGGAACCGGTAGCGAAATTAATACATCAAAAATAGTAAAAGTTCATAGTAAATAAAACTTCCAAACAAAAAATAATTTTAATCTCATTTTATAGTCGTGCTTGAAAATCAATGAAAACCTAAAGATCAGGAATATTATATTGTACTAACAACTTAATAAATCTGGAGCCATATTTTAAAAATAAAAATAGTAATATATTTTTGTCCTATTCCCCACTACAAATATCTATTTTTTTATCTTTTTGTATAACCTGTAAAAGTTAAAATAATTTTCTTTTTAATTTCACCGTTTTTAAGAGATATCACCTTAAAGATAATAGCCGTTTATAGTTTTTACAGTGTACGTTCGGGTTTTTTTTTGAGCCATGCAAATCTACAATGGGTTCTGACATTAATAATCATCGCAGAAGAACAAAGAGATGAAACCTGCGCATGGACGAAAGCTGAAACAGAATATTAATTGGTATTCAACTTCTACCTCTTGTTTGAACAAAGTATATTATTTTCTTTATTAATGTTGACGAAGTTTCAATTTTTCAATGCCCGCTAAAATCTCACGAAATCTATAACTTGTTGGGTGTGACGTCACACGAGTCAGAATTGGCGGTTTGGTAGCATTCTATGTTTGATAGACTGTAGTCGTTGTATGCATTCCATGCAAAACTCTGAGACCTGTTTTACTAAAAAATAACTGCTTTTACTATTGGATATATCGTTACCGTATTGAATACTGATTTGGTATGTGATAATGATAATAATATTTTGATGAATTGTGTAGGTGAAAAATCACCTCAAGGGCGCTGTACAAAAGTTTTTTTTTCCAATGCTCTATCTTATCACTAACTACAAACACTGGCTTCGGACAGTGGGGTCACGAGAATTCATGACGCGAATAGTAAATGACAGAAGAATTTGTCAGTCAATGCAGAAATGATATGAAAAAAACCTTATGAACACTTCCCCATGAATAACGTAATACCTGCATGTGACGTCAGAAGCAGTGATACCAATATAACATAATGTTTTAATGAAATGGTTTTTTATTCACTTTTAGATAACGATTTATAAATTATATATATAATTACATATAATGAAATTTATGTATTCAGAATCGGCGTTTGATGATCCATATAAAAAAAAATTAAGCCATAATAAGTTTCACTAGAGTTCCTTATTACATACATGCGATTAGGTGCTGATTTAGAATAAGTTTATTAACATCATGCTATAATAAGTTTCACTGGAGTTCCTTATTACATACATGCGATTAGGTGCTAATTTCGAATAAGTTTATTTACAGCATGCTATAATAAGTTTCACTGAAGTTCCTTATTGCATACATGCGATTAGGTGCTAATTTAGAATAAGTTTATTAACAGCGTGCTATAATAAGTTTCACTGAGGTTCCTTATTACATACATTCGATTAGGTGCTGATTTAGAATAAGTTTATTTACAGCATGCTATAATAAGTTTCACTGAAGTTTCTTATTACATATATGCGATTAGGTGCTGATTTAGAATAAGTTTATTTACAGCATGCTATAATAAGTTTCACTGAAGTTCCTTATTACATACATGCGATTAGGTGCTGATTTAGAATAAGTTTATTAACAGCATGCTATAATAAGTTTCACTGGAGTTCCTTATTACATACATGCGATTAGGTGCTGATTTAGAATAAGTTTATTAACATCATGCTATAATAAGTTTCACTGGAGTTCCTTATTACATACATGCGATTAGGTGCTAATTTAGAATAAGTTTATTTACAGCATGCTATAATAAGTTTCACTGAAGTTCCTTATTGCATACATGCGATTAGGTGCTAATTTAGAATAAGTTTATTAACAGCGTGCTATAATAAGTTTCACTGAGGTTCCTTATTACATACATTCGATTAGGTGCTGATTTAGAATAAGTTTATTTGCCAGCATGCTATAATAAGTTTACTGAAGTTTCTTATTACATAAGGCGCGATTAGGTGCTGATTTAGAATGAAAGTTTATTATATTATAATAAGTTTCACTGAAGTTCCTTATTACATACATGCGATTAGGTGCTGATTTAGAATAAGTTTATTAACAGCATTCTATAATAAGTTTCACTGGAGTTCCTTATTGCATACATGCGATTAGGTGCTAATTTAGAATAAGTTTATTAACAGCGTGCTATAATAAGTTTCACTGAGGTTCCTTATTACATACATTCGATTAGGTGCTGATTTAGAATAAGTTTATTTACAGCATGCTATAATAAGTTTCACTAAAGTTTCTTATTACATATATGCGATTAGGTGCTGATTTAGAATAAGTTTATTTACAGCATGCTATAATAAGTTTCACTGAGGTTCCTTATTACATACATTCGATTAGGTGCTGATTTAGAATAAGTTTATTTACAGCATGCTATAATAAGTTTCACTGAAGTTTCTTATTACATACATGCGATTAGGTGCTGATTTAGAATAAGTTTATTGACAGCATGCTATAATAAGTTTCACTGAAGTTCCTTATTACGTACATGCGATTAGGTGCTGATTTAGAATAAGTTTATTTACAGCATGCTATAATAAGTTTCACTGAAGTTTCTTATTACATATATGCGATTAGGTGCTGATTTAGAATAAGTTTATTTACAGCATGCTATAATAAGTTTCACTGAAGTTCCTTATTACATACATGCGATTAGGTGCTGATTTAGAATAAGTTTATTAACAGCATGCTATAATAAGTTTCACTGGAGTTCCTTATTACATACATGCGATTAGGTGCTGATTTAGAATAAGTTTATTAACAGCATGCTATAATAAGTTTCACTGGAGTTCCTTATTACATACATGCGATTAGGTGCTAATTTAGAATAAGTTTATTAACAGCGTGCTATAATAAGTTTCACTGAGGTTCCTTATTACATACATGCGATTAGGTGCTGATTTAGAATAAGTTTATTTACAGCATGCTATAATAAGTTTCACTGAAGTTCCTTATTACATACATGCGATTAGGTGCTAATTTATAATAATTTTATTAACAGCGTGCTATAATAAGTTTCACTGAGGTTCCTTATTACATACATGCGATTAGGTGCTGATTTAGAATAAGTTTATTGACAGCATGCTATAATAAGTTTCACTGGAGTTCCTTATTACATACATGCGATTAGGTGGTGATTTAGAATAAGTTTATTAACATCATGCTATAATAAGTTTCACTGAAGTTCCTTATTACATACATGCGATTAGGTGCCAATTAAGAATAAGTTTATTTACAGCATGCTATAATAAGTTTCATTGGAGTTCCTTATTACATACATGCGATTAGGTGCTAATTTAGAATAAGTTTATTAACAGCGTGCTATAATAAGTTTCACTGAGGTTCCTTATTACATACATGCGTTTAGGTGCTGATTTAGAATAAGTTTATTTACATCATGCAATAATAAGTTTCACTGAAGTTCCTTATTACATACATGCGATTAGGTGCTGATTTAGAATAAGTTTATTAACAGCATGCTATAATAAGTTTCATTGGAGTTCCTTATTACATACATGCGATTAGGTGCTAATTTAGAATAAGTTTATTAACAGCGTGCTATAATAAGTTTCACTGAGGTTCCTTATTACATACATGCGATTAGGTGCTGATTTAGAATAAGTTTATTGACAGCATGCTATAATAAGTTTCACTGAAGTTCCTTATTACGTACATGCGATTAGGTGCTGATTTAGAATAAGTTTATTAACATCATGCTATAATAAGTTTCACTGGTGTTCCTTATTACATACATGCGATTAGGTGCTAATTTAGAATAAGTTTATTGACAGCATGCTATAATAAGTTTCACTGGAGTTCCTTATTACATACATGCGATTAGGTGCTGATTTAGAATAAGTTTATTTACAGCATGCTATAATTAGTTTCACTGAAGTTCCTTATTACATACATGCGATTAGGTGCTGATTTAGAATAAGTTTATTAACATCATGCTATAATAAGTTTCACTGAAGTTCCTTATTACATACATGCGATTAGGTGCTGATTTAGAATAAGTTTATTGACAGCATGCTATAATAAGTTTCACTGGAGTTCCTTATTACATACATGCGATTAGGTGCTAATTTATAATAAGTTTATTAACAGCGTGCTATAATAAGTTTCACTGAGGTTCCTTATTACATACATGCGATTAGGTGCTGATTTAGAATAAGTTTATTGACAGCATGCTATAATAAGTTTCACTGAAGTTCCTTATTACGTACATGCGATTAGGTGCTGATTTAGAATAAGTTTATTAACATCATGCTATAATAAGTTTCACTGGTGTTCCTTATTACATACATGCGATTAGGTGCTAATTTAGAATAAGTTTATTAACAGCGTGCTATAATAAGTTTCACTGAGGTTCCTTATTACATACATGCGATTAGGTGCTGTTTTAGAATAAGTTTATTGACAGCATGCTATAATAAGTTTCACTGGAGTTCCTTGTTACATACATGCGATCAGGTGCTGATTTAGAATAAATTTATTAACGGCATGCTATAATAAGTTTCGAATGGTTTTAACACCTACTGTGTTTTTTTAAATATTACATAGCATTTAAACATACTTTTTAAATGTGAATACCGCACAAGAGTCGCAACTGCTCTCTGCTGATCGAAGCTAGCGATACTATGGCATCCCTAATTGGGATGTGTTGTGAGGCCGAAGGGTATGGAGATGGAAAGGATAAGAGAGAGGAAGGTAGGGAAATATCTGGTTTTTCAGATGTTGTCACCAAACACGGATAAAGCCATTTAAAGCGATACTGAGAGTATCTGCCACTCTGAAATGTTCTGCAAACATAATATTTTTCTTTTTTTTATGAGAAATAACGCAATTTAATTAAATAAAATGTATAATATAACGGCATAAATTTCATTTGAATCACTTCAATTTAATACAATAATCTCGAACAGTTTCGAAAGTACCCGTCCCTCGTCAGGAATATATTAAAACTAAACTACGATATAAAATAATGATAGACATAAGTGAATATTTAGGTATTGGAGTGGAAGCCAACCAAGGGGGGAGAAGTAATTTTTGTTTTTCGAAAGAACAAAGCAATTCACAGAAAAATATCTAAAAGAGAACTATGCGATAAATTAACTTGGTTATTCAATATACTAGGTTTCACATTTAGGGATTTTCTAATTTCCGTTGCTTCTAAATTTTCTCATTTTTGCCTTCATTATTACGGTGAAGAATTTGAACTCCTGTATCTTTATTAAAATTGTTATCGGTTGAAATGAGATCATTTGCAAACCTTGAAAAAATATTATCATATAAACATTTATTATATTTAATTGAAGTGGTTCAAAACAAATATATGCGTTAAATTATAATTATGACAAGCCACAAAGTGAATGCTTTTTAACAATATTTTTTTTAAATTTAGTTGCGCTCGCCGGGATTCGAACCCGCGCCTCGCGTAGTCGAGCACCTTTCCCCTCGGCCGTCAAATAAACCATAAACGTTGTGTGAAGCATAAGCGTGCATGTTTTAGATAAGCACCTGTACAATAATCGCTTATCAGCGTTTTAAACAGAAAACAAACAATTTTATTTATTAACCATAACGGAAAGCACTCATTTGCCCCTTTGTATTCAACTGCAAAGTCAGCAAATGGTATAATGATAGAACAATATGCAACAGTAGTGTAATGAATAGCGCTATTTTAATATTTAAAATGGGTGAAAACCGCCGATTTTCGGCCTGCGTCAGCGTTTGGTTCATTTTACTGTCGTATCCTTGACGGCTGAATCAATAGTTGATCAAACAATCCAACATAAATTTGACGAATCACTGTCGGACCGAAAATCGGCGATAAGCAAGGTTTTAAAGGAAGCATTATTATCGAATTTTAAAATATCAATAGAACAAGTTTCAATTATTAATTTATAATTATTTTTATTGAGATTTAAAAACCTCGTTTTAATATTTAATCATTGTAGAAAATAATATTAACATAACCTAAATGAAACATGAAAACTGGTCCCATTAGCTAAGTTGGTTAAGCGGTTGCCCTGGATAGACAGAGGTCCTGGGTTCGAGTCCGAGATGCGACTGAACTCTTTTTATTTTCTGTATTTTTTTTCGTTTTCATGTTTCATTTAGGTTATGTTAATATTATTTTCTACAATGATTAAAGAACAAGTTTCATTCCCCACACGATGCAATCTCTATAAATAAGAATTGTACATAAAATTAGTGCGAGAAGAAACTACATGAAATAGAGCAGTCTCGTAATATAATTAATTGGTTACACGATAATTAGTCATACTCGCCAAGGGCCTAAGTCTGTATCTTTTACGTCAGCTAACACAAAATAAATCGGCCATAAACAACACATTTTGACAGATTTCATGAACGCATCACCGTCTTTTGCGTTTGCGTTACGGTTTGTTTCGTAACGTAAACGCAAACTTTGGCTTGTTAGCGCAATAAGAACTACCAAACCGTCGAAACATATTGTTTATGGCCGATTTGTCTTACGTTAGTTAACCCAAAAGATACAGGCTTAGGACCCAAGTCAGGCTGACTAACGTTCCATTGATGATTTTAAATAATAATAAAAAAAACTGAAATATTTCTTTGTTTTGACAATTCGGATAATTTAAACAATAATGATGATAACGAATGTTCGTGAGTTAAAATACTATGGTCGTGTTTATGCTAGTGGGAAGCCAAAATATCAAAAAATTGGCACACTGTGTGTTTGAATTTTCAATTGAATGAATTCATTTTGAAATTATTTTTTTCTTCAAATATATTTATTACTCCCTAATGGAATCTTACGATGTTCGCGGAATCCTTCTTATTCACTACCACTAAAATCACTATCCGCTGAAATCTCTGATAAATAGTGAGGTTTGTAGTTTGATTATTGCAGACCTATAAATAATCTGGTTTGGGGTAGCTCCCTCCCCCACCCACTGGCCCTCCTGCTGGGATGCAGTGGTTCCTCCCTTTCCATGTTTCCCACCGTACGATTGATGAGATGAGAGGAATCCTGACTGTTCAGTTCACTTCAGCAAACTATTCAGAACCCGAATGGGCAAGTTTAATTAATTAAAATATAGATATTCATGAGATACCCCAAATGATTTCATCTAAAATCATGTGTTCTGGTTTTTTCCAACTGCAGTTATTTCGTTTCGAGATGATTTCAAATGAACAGTTTTTAAATATTAACGGCCGTCCTTTCCAATCCTACTGAGCAACTGTTGAGCCAAAAAATTTGCCTTAACACTGTTTAAATGCACAATCTTTCCAACAAAACCCTAGATCAAATGTACCATCAATTTAGGATATCGATTTTTGTGGATTAAGTTCCGCTCAAGAGAGGACTAGTTATAAAAAGTGTCAACAGAGTGAAAAAACTTCACCGAAATACATACGTCATTATTGGTTTGCGATCTATTTACGTAATCCAAATGTTGAATGATGGAGATTTTTTTTCCGTTTTTGTATGTCAAAAACATGTGTTTTGTATGTTTTAAATAAAACTGCAGAGAACCAAACTTACCCAACTAATTTTACTTATTATAAGCTACGTTTTGTTTTATTTTTCATGGAGGATAAACGTCAAATGTCAAATGTACGAAAGGAACAGTGTACTTTCGCGGCATTAGCAAAAGTCAAGCTATTTTTTTAACGCATATTCTTGTGAAGTATAAAATGTTGATTTATTCATTAGTTTTTAAAACAAATTATGTATATTCACAATAAATACAACATTAACTCCGTTAATTTTACATTGAAAGTTGTTACTTTGATGACATTTTATTGTCTATAAAAGTAGGGATATTGATTATTCGGAAAGTTCTGAACAAATGAAATTGATTCTGTTCATTAAAAAGAATTTCGATTTTTATGAAAGTTTGATCACATTTTACTTGAAGCAAATACTGTTTAATTACAATACGCGCAGCTCTTTAATATTGAAGTCAACAAACTACAGTAGCGCCCCTAGCGGCACGCGTTGGTGGAATTTTTTTTTCTTAGATTTTTATAGTTTTTCTGTGAAATATATTATTAACAAACTATAAAAATCTAAAACTGATAAAATAAATATATGTGATTTAACAGCTTTTTAGCTTTTAATGAAAAAAAAATAAACAGGCTCTTAGGCTCGTACTAATAGTTATAAGCCTCGCCGCTCTCACTCGGTCAACATTCTCGTAGAATATGTTCATCTTACATATTCGTGTAAGATTTTGATGTAACATATTCATGTGACTTTTTTATTTTCAATATGTACATTCCGCTTCTCTACACAAGCATTGCTTAGAAAATAAGCGTAATATTGCAACTGAATTATGCATGTATTCAAATGCATTAATAATACAAAATAAATAAAACATTATGTCAAACGATTCATATTGTGGCGCTCAATTATCATTGTAAAAATTACCCCAATGAAAATCTGAATCGAATGAGGCTTTGTCTTTTGTCCATACATTAGGAATAATGAATCAAACTACCTATTTGATTAGTAAAAATGACGTAAATGGATCATATTTCGACGATCACGAACTGTGATTTGCCAATATCGCCTTACGTCTTACGGTTCAAACAGATTACATGCCATATTTCAGTGGTATAAACGCGACTAATTGTTAGATTGTATTTATGAATACAAGGAACCCCAAAATATGCTTTGTGTTGAATCATTCACTAAAAACATAAACTTTATACATTTCCCCAAATGTTTAAAAAAAACTTTAGCGAACTTACGATTTCCTGCCCTGGTTACGAGTTCCATGTGCACCTATGTAGATCCGGCACTGTCAAACAATAAACTCCATGGGATGTGTAATATTTTATTTCCGTCCCAATTATAAAAAACGTCAAGCAACTCCTTGAAATAATCACCTCATCGTGTTTCGTAATGTTTTTTAATAAACTTAATTTGCATAATGCACCCCCATTAAAAATGATCCACTGCACCTTTCCGCTTCCCGGTTTTTCCTCCCGAATCCTATTTCACGCGCGACGGCAAATGAGCCAAATTATTACGGGATTTGAGAGGCGAAGTCCTTCGTAATGAAACCAATTATCATTCTTATTCGCCCTATATTGAAATCAGACAAAAGCGCGGAGTGAACTCATTTAGTAGCCGGCGGATCGGATGCCTCGATTGTAAGCGGAGTAAACTCGGTAGCCGACTGTTCCGATAATACGGGTGCGCACGAGAACCCTTAAACAAACCATTAAAAAATTATTATTGTTCGTCGTTATACGTTTTAATTGGTTATGGATAACAATGACGGCCTCCGTGGTTGAGTCGCTACGATGCTCGCCTACGAATTCGGAGGTCGCGGGTTCAAATCCCGGCGTTCTCAAGTAAATTTTATTTGTTTAATTTGTGTTATTTCAAAATTAAATAATTAAAAAATATATACAGTATATTTGCTGCACGTTCCAGAGTGGTAGATACTTTAAGTATTGCCCTGGTGAAAGACCGCCATTCAAAATCGACACGTTGTTTGAAATGAATTTTTGCCGTGTTTGGTGACCAGACCTGAATAGCCAGGTACTTCCCCGCCTTCCTCTTCCTCGTCTCCTTTCTAATCTCCTACCCCCCTCCCAACAAACCTTCGGCCTCACAACATATCCTTATTAGGGATGCCATAGTCTCACTGGCTCCAGACGGTTGGGAGCAGTTGGGATTCTTGTGGGGTACTAACTTAATTTTTTTTTAAATGGAATAGACTTCCCTAAGGCCTCACTAATTTTACTAGAATTTGGCCAAATTTAAACGGGCTTTAAAAACATTTTTTTTTAAATTCTACTGTCGATAAATCCTAAGTTCTCTTCAATTTATTACAATAAGCCCAATCTCAAGCCTCCGGTAGTTGTTTGATCTTGGTTTCCTCCTGCTTGTTGTATTTTTGTGTAAACTTTGAATTTTCTTATTGCTGAACATATACTAATTCCTGTCTTAAAATGTTGCTATTTTTACAATGTTATTGTGAATGTGTTCTCTTTGCAAGTATATACTGTACAATGTTTTGTGATTTTATCTGATGAATATCTAGCTAAGGATAAATATGTGAGTAATGTTAAGAATAAGTGTAAGAATGTATATAATGTATTAAGAATAGATAAATAGAAAATGTATAAGAATAGAATATGAAAGCGAACAGCTGACAAGCGAAAAAAATGAGGTTCCCGGAATCTCTACGGGAAACACTTCGGATAATAGCACTGCTTGCTACTAATACTATTTAAAAACTCGAAAAACCTGTAACCCACGTAAGAAATTTACATCTTACAGCACCGTGCAGTGCAAAACAGTACAGTGCAGGCACAGCACAGACGCGAGTATCCACATTACATTGTGCAGCACAGCACAGACGCGAGTACGGCTATCAACTGAACTGTCACCTGAGCTTTAGCGTCCGCCACAACATGTTTGAGGTTTTTATAATCCTATTCCCATGATTATTATTACTTAATGACCTAAATTCAATCAATTTTTAGTTATCCATCCTCTCGGTTTTAGCAATATCTGCGTCTATTGACGCCAACTGGCGAAGATGGGAGTGCTAACGGAATATTTTCATACTAACTGCGCAGACGCAGACGTCACAAGCGTCCACCAGCACGTCAAAATATTCTAGCCCACACTCCTGGCCGGTGCTGTCCCGTGTATGCGCTGCTACGTTACGCTTACGTACGCTGTAATATGAATGTGTTCATAGATAAATTAGACGACTAATGTTGTGTTTGTCCTGTACTGTTCTGTACTGCGCGGTGCTGAAAACGATTATTATTTAAACGTCTCTTTTTAATGCTAACTAAAATGAAATTTCCCGCGTATTCTATTACGTTACATAATATGTATTGTATAATGCAGTGATGCACAACCTTTTTACATGGAGGATTAATTTATCCATTGTTAACGTGTTCGCTAGCCGCAGGTGGTAGAGTACCTACAGATTGACAAGGTGAACTTTGCAGTCGGTGGCGTCGAAGGTGAAGTGTTTTTTTTTTTTCGAAAACCGTTCAAATGCCCCAACTGTCCGGAACTAATAGGTATACCTAACTACAAGGTCAAACCAATAAATTATCTCGATTTTTATTAATCTGAAATTTTAAGAAACACCAAAAAATGCACGTAATTTTTGGCGGCTTAATCAAAATATTGAAAACAGATAAGTTTGTCGTTACCCTTTAGTATTATTATTAAATAGAATGGACGTCATTAAATATTTTGCTCATAGCACCCGGAAATTCAAACAAATTTTATTAAATAAGATATATCACAACTCACTCGTTACTTCCATTCATTACGTTCTATGTTTTCAGAAACAACATTTGGGGTCGTTAACCCCTAGAAAACGAAACCCACTGGAAATATTAACTGTAGTGCGCACAAAGTAAGCGCCGTACACTGCACCTTGATAGGTATAACCTTTCTTATATCCACTTGTTAAAAAGTACTGACGTAGTTTTCCAAGTATTCATTGAAGGGTTTAATTTTTTTATTTTTTCTATATACATCAGATTACACAACCAACGACAGAACACTAGTTTGTCTGTAACTCGGTCGGTTTATGACTTCTGCGCGGATTTAAAAGTATGGAATCAAATGCGACCCTCACTGTATCATCCCTTGGTCTGGAGCCCCCCGGTCTTGTATCGGTATAACAGCAGCCTTCGGGGGAAAGTTGTCTGGTTGTTGGGGAAGGGGGATGGGGGAGGGGGGTTGAAACTCTTCCGGGACTCTACGGGGGGAAAGACGGGAAATCTGAAATGAAAGTGCATTTGCTCGCCGGCAGGGCTGTCACGAACAGAAAATATGCGGGTTTTGACAAGAATGTTTATAAAATATATTTATTAATAGTTTTATTGTGAAATTTTGAATTGTGTAATAGCAATAACAATTTAATAAGCTTCGTGATTGTACAACATGTATTCATATAATCGTAATTCGTACGTCAACCATTTTCAACTGCGCGTGAAGCAATTAAATATCCATTTGTGCACATACAAAATATACATAGAGCCCTAACACGCAAGGGGAAGAAACCAAAATAAGAACATCGGGGGGTGAGCTAGGCGTGCCGCTAATTTAATTAAAACAGCAACTAAGTAAAAAGGTTCGGCGCGTTTACAAAAACATAATATTTTGTTGGAATATTTTGGTTTGACCCTTTTTATAAATGTTTCGTATTTTGCTTACGGCGGTCATAATTACGCGAAACATATGTGGACCGCAGTGAACTAAACTGGTCCCAAATTGGTGTCACGTAACCTTTCCCTCCAGCCGTCGAAATCGTTTTAAGGGCAAGTCTATTAATTCGAACGTCAGTGCATTTGTCCCTGAAAATGTGGTCATTTTGTTTGATCCTTATTTGAATATCAAAATCTGGAGCTTTGTCTGTGTAGTAAAGTTAGTTATTTTTTAAAATCGCATAAAAAACCTGTATTGGATTTTAGTATTTGCACTTCTTTTAGAGTGGAGGAGCACACATGTGGATCTAAATCAGAAACGAAATTTCTGGCAAAGCCCTTTATTATGTTTAAATCTGAATATCCTAGTCGGTACTTCTTGGTGCTCCTATTTCCCCTATTTATTGTTATCAAAACGTTCCCCACTTGAAAGTGGCTCAGTTCCACTGACTTCAGGCTCAGGAATTATTATGTAGAATTTCTGTATCCTCACAACGGAAAATCCCAATGAGGAAAACAATGCAAGATTGCAATCTTTCGAGCACAGACGTCAGGTGAGAATGCTGTCCTTGTTCTACCGATATATTAATGGAAAATGCTCTGATGAACTAGCGTCATTGATCCCTTCGGTTCCAGTGCACATTCAGGAAATACGCCAAACGCGCTCCCAAGATTCATACACGGCTGACATTTGTCACATGAGAACAGGTTGCTTCTACGACTCCTTCTTGTGTTCAACAGCTTGGCTGTGGAATTATCCGCTGGCCTCTGTGTTTCCACCCTCCTACAACATGGGTCTCTTCAAGACCCAGGTTCACTCCTTCCTATCCTCTAAAAGACCCTCCCGCAGCATCCCCAAAGATGACATAGGCCTTGAGGAAGATTATTTCCGTCTGTGTTGATATACTGTAAAATAGAAATACATGTTGTCTAAAGCACAATAATTTATTTTTTTAAACATTTTAAATAATATTAACAAATCTCAAATGAATTATGAAGCTGAAAAGACAAAGAAAACGGTCGCGAACGGACTCGAACCAAGGACCTCTCGGTCTATTCTGGACCTGCGCTCTAACCAATTACTCTATGTCATTTTTATCGATATCGTACTTCACTTTAAGAACTGTTCATATCATCTTCAAATTATGCTCATACATTTTTGGCTTCTATGTTTCTATATTGACTGCAAGATTCTACCCGACTTTATTAGCAATCTGGATAGTGTCTCGGAAACACCGATGTTTTTTTTAAATTTTCTTTGTTGTTTTCTTTGTCTTTTCTGTTTCATATTTCATTTGAGATAAGTTAATATTGTCTTCAATGATTTAAAAAAAACATTAACAAAGAGGTCTATAACCTTCAGTAAGTTATTCCAATAAAAAATGCATTATAATTGTTAAGAAAGGAGAATTTTTATTAAAAACAAACTGATTTAAAAAAAAAACTTTTTTGTAATAAAATGTAGGTTACCACATCCCTGACGTCATCAGGCCCGCGAGGGGTGTAGACCTTAAGCCCATAAGGTCCCTTCAGCAGTTTACGAAGCCTCACTCCGGATTATTATCATTGTTTTTGCAGTGAGAGGTTAAGTGTTGCTCTCATCTGGGCGCGGAATGCTCTTCTTCTTCTTCGATCGACTCCCCCCACCACTACTCGTCGCCCCTCATACATACGCACACGTACATACATACTTACGTACAGGACATGACTACTCGAGGGTGCTTGGACTTGACATGAGGTAAAGCAGATTTACGGTGAGATTACTAAAACCTTGTTTCAAAACTGTGGCCGGATTATAAGCAATGACTATTTCGGTGGAAGAGCGGTAAATTCCTTGTTTCTTGATCCGGAGAACGTGGGTTCAACTCCCGACGTGAGCAAATAACCGGATACTCTTAGTATCGTACTGAATCATCATGCCTATCACGATCCAGAAACGAAACGCTCCTCGAAATGTCTTTAACTTTGTTTAATGACAAGATCTGAAGCTGGGGGGGGGTTTACCTGGTTCTTTTTTTTAAATCCTTATCTTTATGAAGACATTAAGACATTTTGCTTAACTGCGATTCCGATTACATGTCAATGACAATACGTTTTTTAAGGAATTTGAAGTTTAATTATCACAGTGTTATTAAAAATTATAGGTGTATTACACGTGCGGTTTATGATTACTTCCTTTACACATGGAGCTTATTATAATTTTTTGAATTGAAATCACTTCTATGTGACATTTTAGATTTTTGATATAGGTACTTTACAAACATCGCAATTTAGTTAATTCGGCTAATTAACTAACTAACTAACTAACTAACCATCACGCCGTTTCCCCGCAGGGGTAGGCAGAGAGGACGGACCGCCAAACAACTCGATCTTGGCATACACTTCTTGCTTCATTCACATTCATACATCATCTCATACATTCTCTTCTATTATTCCGACTTCTGACATGGCCCGACTCAAGTATTTGATTCACTTGATCATGCCATGTCTTCCTCGGACATCCTCGGCTTCTTCTTCCATTCACATTCGCGTCATACATTCTTCTTACACTCCTTTCTTCGTTCATTCGCTCCACATGCCCAAACCATCTAAGCGTCCCTTTCTTAATCTTACTCATTACGCTTACATCACGGTTAATTACGGTTAATTAAATAACATTATTATGCGATAAACGACTCATTAATAACGTATAAAGTCAATACTTACATAATATTCAGGTTTTTTGTTAAAACTACGCAAATATCGATATTTTTAAAGAATGTCGTTCGCTGAATGACAGCTGTCATCCGAGAGAACTGGAACCGCAGTTAAGCAAGAAGTTTTTAAGCCAAAGTAAAAGGATAAGGAATATTCCCTAAAAAGAACCAGAATAGGCCTCCAGGTACACCTACTTTAACTTTGCCTTACCCTCCCTTAAATACTTTTTCAGTCTTTCTCTTTTTTTTGTGTAAGTACTGCGCAAGAGTCTCAACTGCGCCCAACCGTCTGGAGCCAGTGAAACTATGGCATCCACCCATTGGGGTATGTTGTGAGGCGTAAGGTAGTGGGAAAGGGAAGGAGATGAGGAAGACAAAGGTGAGGAAGAACTTAGTTATGCAGATCTGGTCACCAAACACGGCTAAATCCGGTTCAAGCAACATTTCGGTTCTGAATGGTGGTCTATCACCAGGGCGATACTTAAAGTATCTACCACTCTGGAACCTGCCGCAAATATACTGTATATTTAAAAACATTAATAACTTGTGAAATAACACCAAATAAATTAACTGCGACAGAAAACTTTCTCGTTTCCCAATTTCTCTATTATCTTTTTTTTAAACGATACATTTTTACTAGGGTAGGCATATCTTTTCAACCTTTATGGACCGCACGTCACTGCTAAATCCTATCTAACTTACCGATCTATGTTTAGTAGGTATTGGGTATACGCATAGAATGAAGAAGAACACAAGAAATTCGATGTCATCAAAAAGTCTGGCCATTCTGATCTTAAATTTCATATACCTTAATTCGTTTAATCATCATTATGAAATTCTCATTTCGATCAAATGTGATATCCATATATATACGATGTCAGGCAGTGTGAGAGAGACAGAGAACGTGTATTTTCATTGGCTCTCTCGGGGCTAGAACCAAAAGGTACCAAGTCAGTGGCTACACTGAGTTTCTTTCAAAATGGCATGGAAGACCCTTCTATCTTATATTATCTATTAAGGACAGCACTAAACAATACTCTAAACATCACTTTGTAATCTGCTAACTCAAGAAATACTACAAATAATTTATCTCTAAATTCTATAAGAGTATTTAGGAAGTGTATAAGGATTCAAAAGACAAAAACCCTCAAACTGTAATATTTTAAATTAAATGAAATACTAATAATGTCTGAACATATGACGCATTTGAAGACTAGTGAAGGCAATTAGAACGTTCTACCTAAAATATCAGCACGTGATATGGAATTTAAAAGATTACGTAATTTCTTCAAACGATTGGTATTCACTTTGTGGCGTCATTATTAATAAATTAATTAAATTATATAATTTGTATTCACCAATTTAATAATACACAGACATCAGAAGTACATAAAATACTTTTTTTTGTATTTTATGTACTCCTGATGAAGAAAGCATCGCTATCAAAACATGTAGATATCTGTATATTAATAAAGCGGTGAATACAAACTGTATTATTTAATTTATTTATAAAAGATTAGGAATTGAATATTTTTGTCGTTTGAAACTTGATACATTTTCCTAACTACCCGTATAGAATTTACAGATAAATCATTCATAGTATTTCTTGCGTCAGCAGACTATAAAGTGTGTATTTTTGGGTGCTGACTGTTAATTCAGTGGGTATATGAGTATTACATTGACTGTTTTTTTGTTGTTGTTAAAATATGAAATGAGTGATTACTATTTTTTCAAGCTATTGACTATCTTTTTCCATTTTCTGACAGTTTTCTAGTGGACACCATCTCTAAATTTTCATTGCAAAAACTAAAAAGAAGTATACAATTTATTTTTTATAACTTATTGAAGTTTGTAAACCTCTTTGTAATATTTAATCATTGGAGAAGAAAATATTAACACATCCCAAATGAATCACGAAACCGAAAAAACAACAGAAATTAAAAAGATTTCAGTCGCATCTGAGACTAGAACCGGTGTAAATGGCGTACATTGAACTGGTCTCATTAGCTAAGTTGGTTAAGCGGTTACCCCGGATAGGTAGAGGTCCTGTGTTCGAGTCCCAGATGCGACTGAAATCTTTTTAATTTCTGTTGTTTTTTCGGTTTCGTGGTTCATTTGGGATGTGTTAATATTATCTTCTTCAATGACTAAAAAGATGTCTTTACACCCCACTGTTAATAGTCAGTTAGTGGATGATGCCCTTTGGACTTGGACTACTTACTTTAAAATTGCATCTTATGCTAAATATATTAAATATGCATCTATCCGCTATTTCTTCTTCCCGAGGAGCTTGAAAACAAAATGAGAGCTTAGATAAACACATTCCCTTGTGCAATATGTAAATCTTTTGAGTATTTTCTGCAAGATATTCGAAACTTTTCACTCAGCCGCCGCTGAGGGATTAGACTCCATGCTACACTTTCTTCAAACTAACTTTTTTTCAGACATATGAAACTTTCTTAGCGTATAAATAAAACAAGACATAAAAATCAATGGGTGAATTCCCATATTATCTCTTGTCTGGGAGTTTTTTTCCCCTTGTGTGCATCTAAAGAATATATTAAAATACCTGTCTTTGGTTTTATAACTCGATATTGTCTATTTTTTATATGAATACCGCACAAGAGTCCCAACTGCTCACAAGCGTCTGGAGCCAGTGAAACTGTGGCATTTCAAATTGGGAAATGTTGTGAGGCTGAAGGTATTGGGGAGGGGAAGGAGAGAGGTAAAAAGAAGGTAAGGAAATACCTGGCTATTCAGATCTGGTCACCAAATACGGCTAAAAGCCTTTTCAAGCATGGTCGAGGGGTAAGGCTCTCGACTACGAATCCGAAGGTCGCGTGTTCAAATCCCGGCGTGCGCAATTAAATTTTATTTATTTAATTTGTGTTGTTTCACAATTAATTTATTTAAAAATCATATGTAGTATATTTGCGCACGTTCCAGAGTGGAAGATACTCTCAGTATTTCCTTGGTGAAACACCACCATTCAGAATTGAAAGGTTGCTTGAAATGGCTTTTAGCCGTGTTTAGTGACGAGATGTGAATAGCCAGGTATTTCCCCACCTTACTCTTCCCCTCCCCAATACCTTCAGCCTCACAATATTCCCCAATTGGGGATGCCATAGTCTCACTGGCTCCAGACGGTTGTGAGCAGTTGGGACTCTTGTGAGGTATTTATATAAAAAAGAAAATTAAAAAATGATTTGGATTACTGCCCATTGCATCGTCTTAATAAGAAAATAACCAGTGTGACAGTTTTTCGAATGGGCGCCCTAGATCAAAATACCTGGAGCCCTGTTTGAAAGTCATTAAAAACTTTTCATTGCATTAGTGTAGGAATTGAATAGTATGATAGAAACCTTTTGAATTACTATTGTTCCAAATTCAACAATAATAGTTATTAGTCTCCATATGAATTAAATATTTACGGAACGCTTCAATTACAATAAAAGCATCTCGCCGAACAATTCTTTCCAACTACAATTCAATGGAAACGTCTTTAAAATGCCATTACTCGCTAAAATCACATTCATTACGTTAAGCACCCCAACATCCCGGCACAGCGCACAGCGGTCCATCAGTTCTGCCTTAACGAGAAATAATATTTAAACAAATCATGTCACAATTCACTTATAAAAGCACAAAATTTACTACAAAGACATTCCATATTTGCTAGAAACAATTTTGTGTTTCCCTTCATAATATAGTCTTGGAGCTATCTCAAAGTGCAAGCGGTTTCAGTTGGCCTTCACATAATATAATATTTAAATATGTTGATCTGTTTTTAACGAAAAACACTGCTGATATAAACAATTTAATAAACTTGAAAGAAAGTTGTAAGTGTTCAATGTTAAAAAGTAATTTCACGTTGAAATAAATTATCGCTTCAGTATTTAAAAATACATATTAGTACCTGGCATTGCCCGGGGTCATGTACGGTTTGGAGTAAAATTTTGATCGTGTATTAACCCTACCCGGTAATTTTCCTCTTATTTTGAACGTCAAGTGGGCAAAATTAAATTAATAAATACCAACTTTCTGCTTTAAGGGCTAGGAAAGAGAGATGGGGGTGGTTTTCGAAATCTCATATAAACAGTGACCTTTTTCTTTCTTCGAAGGTCAAGTGTGGAAAATTTCATCAAGGTCGAAATAAAACTGTAGATTTGTATACAAAACAAACACACACCGCCCGCCCTGGAAATTCTTCTTCATATAACAGAAGATAGAAGAAGAAGATATAAGTATTCGAAAAACCGTATATTAGAAAGTGTTCTTTTTTTTATTTTTCTATACTTGTCATTACTTTTAGTATACTATTTATCCTGATGAGGAAAGCTTTGGTTTTTAAACATGTTCATATTTATATATTTAAAAAATGGTGAAACAAAGCTGTTCTTTTTAATTTTATGTTATTTTTAATATACAAATTGTTTTATACTATCTAAGTTTAGTAATAGTTTTTGTAATGCAGGAATAGAATTTTCCTGCACACATGAAAAAAAACTTGACATTAAAATGATTGCTAAAAATCTTTTCATAAAAATTAAGAATTGAAGAATCATATTACGAAAACATTTTAATAAACCATTTCAATATTTTTCTATCCAGTTAAATGTCTCGTGTTGATCACTGTGCAGCGTCCCGAAGCTCTCAGTGCGGAGAAGAGCTCCGCTAAAATGTATCCTTTATAACATCTGGCCCGAGAACTGCAAACATTAAAGAACTGCTGCTGGATCCACGGAGAACTTTTGTTCGGGGCACAAGAACACCCCGAAAGACTTTTCTTTTCATCTGGTCTGACTTGACTCCGCAATTTTAAGTCTTGAACAGGGTTGGCAAAACCTTTTCCCGTTTGTATAACTACAAACCGTTCGCAGAAAAGGCGCTGTAAGAATTACTTTTTTATCTTTTAATTCTGCAAATGGGGACCAGGGGTATTCTAGGGGACTGGGGGCTGTGCCATGTTTAGGATACTGTGTAGAGGAGTCTGTTTAAGGAAATAAAGGGGTGAACTTCTGGGTCTTGAAGAGACCCATATTGTAAAAAGGAAGGAACACAGAAGCCGACGGTTCCATAACAAATCGGAACGGTGGACAAATCAGAACAATGACAAATCAAACGAGTGACAAATCAGACTAATGACAAATAATAACAGTGAAAAATCAGAACAGTGACAAATAATAATAGTGACAAATCAGGAAGTGACAAATAAGAACAGTGACAAATCAGAAAGTGACAAATCAGAACAGTGACAAATAATAACAGTGACAAATCAGAACAGTGACAGATCAGAATACCTTTAGTAGATAATTTTTTTTTTTAAACTAGCCTAAAAACCTAACCTAATTTAACAAAATTTTTTATCACTTTTACACCACTTTTCAAAAGTTCATTTGTCACTGTTCTGAATTTTCCGGTTACCCTCGGATATCGTTTAGTTAAAACAATGAACAACGTTTATAATTTGTGAGCAACAAAATCCGCAAGCTTTGGAAAATATCAATCTATCGGAGACATGAATATCACATAAATCATGACGGGGCAAATGCAAAAAACGAGTCGGAATTCCACGGGGAACTCGGAGAGGGTTCAACTCTCTCCCCTATAGAATACAAATCAAAATTCGATGACTGAGGTTTTGTCCATGATTCCTACAAAATCGTACAAAATGAAAATATGGCTACGAAAACTGTTTCGCTTGTATTATTTTAATGTTATTAAAATATTTGTTGTTTTCGATGTACCTACCATTCAAAAATAATACTTACCAGCAAACGCCGAGTGAGAATAAACGAGTTTTATTATGCGTGTGTAATTAATTATATGTAGAATTTATAATACGCTAGCTAAAAGTGAATAAAAAATCATCTCATCAAAATACCTTCTTATTTTGGTACCATTGCATTCGGAACATCCGACGTCACGGGTCTCGGCTGTGAGCATTCTGGATTCGAATTTGTATGGAAGGGAAGCTTTGCTTCTGACACATGTAGATATTTATGCATTAAAAACAGTGGTGTTAACAAAGTACTTCTTACGAAGAAACTATTTTTATTATTTAAAATCGGATTGCATTAATTAAAATATTGCCAAAAAAATTACACATCTATCGAAGAAACCATTATTATTCTTTGAGTTAAAGTTTAGGTAAATATTTCAAGGAACTCAGTTGAAAAACTCATAATTGCAAATAAAAAATATTTGCACACGGAAATATTTATCAAAGTTTCTAAAGTGGTACATCGTTTTATTAGTTTGGTTTACTATCAATAGAATAAAAAATTATGTACGGTAAAACTCATCCTTGTTTTGGTATTTGACATTCTAACCTCAAAACAGACCGAGCGTAGTTTTGAGACGATTTGGCGGGCTTTGCAAAACAGAAACTTTGAAAATTATTTTACCTATGAAAACTAACTTAAGAAAAAAATTAAATGGGTACGTTGGTATTTGAGTGAGAGCGTCATTATTGAAAGAAAAAAAAATGGACATGGGTTCCCTATTACATGTTTAAGCACGTAACCACGTCATATTGACAGGCACGTAAAATGTAAAATACAAGTACCTTTTTTCTTAGATTCCTGATACCTGCCAATAAAATTGATATTTTTGTTTAATATGGAACCACTGCATGCCTTTTGAGGAACCTTGTGAGGCTAAAGAAAACAGGGGAGGGAAGAAGGTGAAGATGTACCTGGCTATTCAGATCTAGTCACTAAACATATCTAAAGTTATTTCAAGCAATGCTATCGTTTCAATTTAGATTGTTGCTACACCATTCAAACAGAAACAAATCGTCGCTGCATATACAATATAGCTTATGTGCCGTTTCGTACATTCTGAGATGATCGAGTAAAACTGCTTTTAAAATAATTGCAAAGACTAGATTTGCTAAAAATAATAGATTTGTTTAGCTGGAAACCTTGCCTAATAATTATAAAAACAATTTTTTCAAATCTAGTCCGCAATTATTTTTTAAAGCAGTTTTTCTTGATCATCTCCGAATGTACGAAACGGCACATAAGGTATATTATGAATGCAGCGACGAAATACAAATGATTGAGGTGTTCACGCTAAGTTGTTAATGAATTTGGAAAACATAACGACAGTTACAAACACAACATAGAGTTCTTTTGATTAACAATATGGTACCGCTTACTGCTACCATATAATTTCACGGATGAAATAACTGACTTGTTCCCTTAGGGCCAGTTTTATAAACGAACTTCCAAATGTCTTTTACGTTACGAATCGTTTTCATAACGGACCGTTATCCGTCCGTTTTTTATTTTTATTTTTTTTTATATTTAACAACTGCCATTCGGTCATAAGGGCCGGTTTTGCAACCATCCGTTCGTAACGCTTGATATCACTTTTTAACTAATATTTGGTCTACCTCCCAATTTCGCCGTTTTATAAACGTTCGTCAGAATATCACTCATTTGACAGCTGTCAGTTGTTGCCGACGATAGCTTATTTGAAACCGTACACTATTTTAATTAAACATACAATATGTGATTTGCATTTATGAAATGGATTCCTTATCGAGTAGTGAAAGTGATGACGAGCGAATGGCAATTATTCAAGTAAAAAAAACGGACAGATAACGGTTCGTTAACGATACGGTTCGTCACGTAACAGAAATTTAATAGTTTTTTTTTATAAAACTGGCCCTTACTGAATCATTAAACTGTAGTGAAATGTATGGGAGTTTACGTGAAGGTTTATTTCTGTATCTCGGCGACGATTTTAGATAAGAGTTATTTGTTAATTAAATTAGATATCAGCATGACAGATTCAATAACAGCAATAACACGAAAAGACGTATTTTTTTACTTGTTTCTGTCTTAATCTGATATGTATATATGAATCTATATTATCTGGATATTAGTACCTACATAATTGAAGATGAACTACAGGGGTCAGCCCTATATACATGCAATCTTCCCAGCATTCCATCTGGCCTATAGGTATCAGGTAGCTAGTACTGGTTGGCTAGGAGGGTAGATACCCAAGCCCAGGTGTATTCGCAAGATGCACGGCGCAGCCGGCAGTGTCTTCGGGGCTCATTGCTTCGGTAAACTTTGTACTTTGCCCGGGGTAGACGCGTTCTGCCGGTTGCCCCGCTGCTCTTTTGCAAATTGAAATGAATACAATGTTCAAACTGGTAAATAAGTACACGGTGCAACGTAAACTCAGAGGTTCACTTAACCCTTTAAGCCTCGGGGGGTTAATTCAAATCGATGGTTCCAACGAACAATGTCGGATGTGTAAATTGGTAACTTTACATAAGAGCTACAGTAGTTGCAATAATATGTTTTTCCTACGGAATAAATAGGATTTTATGGAAAATATCAAAAATCACACTATATTTCTTTATTTCAAAAACAATACAAATATAGACGTTAAACTCTAAACACGTAGAATAAAACTTTATACAGCTTTATTAAGAAGCTACCATTTCCACATCCGACGGTTAACACGATTTTTTTTATTTCTTTTTAAATATAAAAGAAATTACAGTGAATTTTTCATTTTATAATAGTTTTCTTTTAAATTATCTCCACACAGGAGGCCCTGAGGAAAATAATTTCCTCCATGGCCTGTGATCTTTGGGAATGTTGTATGGAGGATTTTTTTACAGAAAGAAAAGAGATGAAGTTCTGGGAAGGAAAACGGTATAAAGGGTGGGTAGGAATCTAGGCATCCGTATGAGTTATGGACGTATGAATCCAACCAGTGCAAGTACTCCAGTGCCAGACGATGGTTCGAGAGAGTCAGGCTGGAGAGGTCAAATGTTACTTAATTGTAGTTTAACTGGAAAATGTTTTAAAGGACAATATATATTTTTTTATTAAAAAAAAACATAAAATATACTCTATATGTGGAAACAGTAATGCGAGGCTGAAATGGTTAATAATAGGCAATAGAAACATTATTTTCTTAATTATTGATAATATGTAATAGGTACTCTACATTCCTTTTTATTTTTCGGATAATTATTTTTTGTTTCTGTACCTACCCAATAAGCAAAGGAGATGATTTTGACAGATAGAGATTATTGAAGGGAAATCAAAGTTGACGTGGATAACGCGATAGGGAAAAACTGAGGTTAGAGAATGGCTTGAGATATTTTGTTGTATTTATAGTAGGGGTAGGTCAAGGTTCTTACATTCCAAGATTTGCTCACAGAGGCATTTTTCGGAAAATGTCTCATTGAGCCGATCGTAAGCTCGTGGCGTAGATTGAGCCCCGAAACGAATTATCGGTTATGATTAATTGGAAACATTAATGGATAACGTGTTCTGAACTTTAAACCATTTCCAAATCAAAATAAGATTGTATTTTGAATCATTTCAGCAATAGGTTAAAAAGAACATTTAAGTTAAGCAACATTTAAAAGGTTGAATTTCAACAAGTCAGTAGTAGGCACGAGTTGTCAAAGTTGCCCCTGCCTAGTCTTCCCACTCAGTGTTTATCCTTAAAATCAGTGATGCATCAACGTAATACACTTTTTCACGTGTTGTGTAGGATTTTAGATGGCTTATTTGGTACCGTTTTTACGAAATTTTAGTTCACAAAGTTTTTAAAATGACAAAGCAACTGTATTAGTTAGGTATTCGTATTATTGCGGCTAATTTCTGTGTAGCTTCTGTATTTTGTGTGGAGAATATTTACCAATTTTGTGTACACTAAGTAATTTGACATTATTCACCGGAATCTTTTCGTTTATAAACCGCATATGCACCTGACAATAATTGACTTGAGTAATACCTGAATCTTGAGTTCCTTTTGAACATAATTTGTTTTCTATCAATCTAAATTCATTTGAAGTTACTCCTTCGAATGAATGCTCCCCATTAATTGCGCATATAGTTTTTCTCACATGCAAAATGTTGTAACAATTCTCTATTATCTTCCTCGATATCAATATTGATAGCATCTTGGATGTCTTGAAAAACTTGCGGCGGTTGTAAAGATGAAAACTGGGAATAATTGTTTTCATTTAGTATTTGAGAAAGATCTGTGGTGCAGAAACGGTTTCGTAAAGAATTATTTTCCCCAAATGTACAAATCCTGTTTATGTGAGATTCTTCCCTTAGGTTGACTTGAATGATTTTACAATAATCAATGTTCCGTAATGTGGGGTGTTTACATTTTAAAATGGCTATTGCAGCAGCAATGGTTAATTTCCGAAGCCCGTTATATTGACTGTAAATAAAAACAAAAGGCTATTTTTTTTTAATTTTTAATTATTTTATTGAAGTTTCAAAACCTCATGGTCTCATTAGCTAAGTTGGTAAAGCGGTTGTCCCGGAAAGACAGAGGTCCTGGGTTCAAGTCCCATATGCGACTGATATCTTTTTATTTTCTGTTATTTTTTCGGTTTCATGTTTCATTAAGGTTATGTTAATATTATCTTCTTCAATGATTAAAAAGTTAATTAATTAAAGAAATACCTTAATCGTTTATAAATGCTATAAGCAAGTAATTAATAATATCCTAAGTAGGTCATGATAAAATTTATAGGTATTAAATTAATTATTTATTCAATAGAGATAAATTTAAAATAAATTATTGTTGTACTAATATATTTCTCTACCATCAAGAATGAACGTAATCGACGATGGACATGGATATCCAATGAAAATAATTTTCTAATGAGAAAATTGACAGTCTGTATAATAAATAAATTAATCATCTCACCTGATAATTTATTCGAGTACAATGCGTATTGCACACATAACGTTAATGTATTACCTACCCGCTGCCGTCTGTATGACATTTACATCTCTATTAATTTCAGGACTGAGTCATTCAAATATTCTATATTACCTAGACTCCACGCAGAAGGAAATACATATTCAGACATAGTAGATATGTTTAACTGCTCGGAATACAAATACAAACAGACGATTATTGCATACATCCTCAACAATTATTAATATATGTGTCTAGAGTATAAGTATCAGTGAATGTGAGGTATGTTTTGAAAATTTGAATCTGTCACTAATTACTCGGAATGGTACTTACACTATGTTATTCCTGTATTTGTTCGTTATTTTATCTGTGTACCTACTGTGATACTGTTTTGCACCTGTTTACTATAACTAACTATACATGTAAAAGCCCATATAGGGCGTATATAATACAATAAATAAATAAATATTAATTAATTGATAAACTAAAGTTCCTCAAAACTCAAGACAAGATTTTAGTGCATAGCGCAAGGGGTCACAATTATTTTTATAAACAATAATTATTAGCCTGAAACACTCATCCAAATTGAAAAAAACCTTTCCGAGCAAAGATAAATGTAATAATAAATGTTTACAGGTGAAATATAATAAAAACGGTAATTATTGAATGAAACACTAGTATATATTGATT